>LR812524.1:23497873-23765373 GCA_903798195.1 Danio kyathit | reverse complement strand
CCTGAAGTATAACAGAACTTTCAGTGCTTTTAAAAAATTGGTCATTTATTTGATTTTCAGTGTTTAAAGACTCATTTCGAAGTCAGAGATTTTATTGTAATGCTTTTCTTCATTTTCATTGGAAATTAAAGCACATGTTTTCTCCATATCCAGATGTGTATTTTTCCCCCAATGAGGCGATGTTACCAAAGCATGCCATCTATCTGCTCCTGTTCCGGCCCCTTTGTCAAATGTTAGAACTCAATGTGGCCCACGAACCAAAAAGTTTGCCCACCCCTGCACTAGAGCCACGATCAGTTGGCTAGAGTTTGAGCATGCAAAATTCTGTCATACAGTGCTGCAAAAAGGGGCTGGATTAACAAGATGATTAGATATTAAAAAAGCAAGCAATTGCTCCATATTTTAAATTTCTGTACAGAAAGGTTATCTTCTATTGGTCTCACGCAATCACGTAATGCGATTTCACAGGTCAGAGTTCACCATGCTTGAACTTTGCAACACAGTGACATGAGAAACTTATCACACAACCTTGCATTTCTGATCTGCCACATTCGAATGAATGAATGGAAGTGAATGGGCAAAAAGTGCAGTGTGACCACGGCTTAAGTGTGTCAAAGCAGGGTTGGAACTAGGGGCGATTTTAGGATTTTCATTTTAGGGGGGGACTCAGCTCCTTATAAGGTAAAAAAAATATATGTATACTGTATATATATATATATATTGTAGCAGGGTGGAGTGACAAGGCAGACACAAGTTGTAAGTGAACACCCCCCCCAAAGGGCTTTTTATTTACAGTGCTGGTGCGGTGAAAGTGCGAGGTGCAGGTGTCTTCTGTGAACTTCCCTTGGTCCCAGTGTGAAATGTTTCCCGTTTAGTCCGTGCTGCTGTGAAACGTCGATCGCCCGATCCGATCACTCCGTGCTTTCTGTTTGAGAGAGAGAGAGAACTCAGTAGAGTCAGGGTTAGCGGAGAGGCTTCTCACCATCTGTCTTTGCTGTGGTGTATTTATCCTGTTGGAGCGAATGAGCTCCAGGTGCAGGCGATCGGCGTAATTGTGTCCAGGTGGTTTACGTGCTCCTTTTCCAGGATGACACTGATTAAGCTGCGGTCACACTAGAGTTTGAGCTTGCGAAATTCTGTCGTACGGCACTCCGAAAAGGGGCGGGATTAAACAAGATGATTAGACATTAAAAAAAGCGAGCGATTGCTCCATGTTTAAAATTTCTGTCCAGAGAGATCATGTTTTGATCCTGGATTGGTGTCACGCAGTCAAGTGATGCGATTTCGCAGGTCAGAGTTCACCAAGCTTGAACTTTGCACTGCAGCAAACTGCGAAACTCAACGCATGACCCTGCGTTTCCGGTCTGACGCATTCGCGTGCGTATGAATGGAAGTCTATGGGGAGTAAAGTCCAGTGTGACCGCGTCTATATGCAAGAAAGAAGGGGGGGTGAAAATTGATGGGTGACAAACCTGCCCAACCGTGGAAGGTTCCTGGGCGATGTTGGACCTGAAAATGGAAGTCCTGAAGCGCGAGGAACCGCCTGGTGATGCGGGCGTTGGTGTCCTTGGCCCGGGACATCCACTGTAGTGGGGCGTGGTCATCACCAGTGTGAAGCTCCTGCCGAGAAGGTAGTAGCACATCTCCAGGACTGCCCACTTGATGGCAAGGGCTTCTTTCTCCACGGCTGCATATCTGGTCTCGGCGGGTGTGAGCTTCCGATGATGTATGGGACTGGCTCTTCTCCATTCTGGAACTGTGACAGGACCGCACCCAGCCCTGTGTCGGAAGCATCCGTGTGGAGTAGGAAGGGGCAGACAAAGGGGGAGCTATGGGTGAAGGCCACCAGTTCTTCTCGAGGTGCTACCCATTTCTTCAGAAGATTGATGTGGTAGACCTTCTCCTCACGTCAACGTCCCGGCTACAGCCCCCCTAAAATAGGCCTAGCAATGCCCATTCTTGGAAATACATTGTGCAGGCCTGTGGCCCTCCGGGACTGAGTTTGACACCCCTGGCCTAGACCTTTTCAGAGTATTCTTGAAAGCTTGTGTATTATCCCTGTTTTGGATTGTATATAGACTGGTAAATTATCACTGTGGGACCTTGATATTTGGACAGTTTTTAGGGTTTGGCACATTGAACTGTATGCTTTCAACAGACTGCATTTTTTGTTTTATTGTGTTCTTTTTAGGGCAACGCAGTGGGTAGCACAATCCCCTTATAGCAAGAAGGTCGCTGGTTCAAGCCCCGGCTGGGTCAGTTGTTTCTGTGTGGAGTTTGTATGTTCTCCCCGTGTTTGCGTGGATTTCCTTCGGGTGCTCTGGTTTCCCCCACAAGTTTAAAGACATGTGGTATAGGTGAGTTGGGTGAGCTAAATTGTCCATAGTGTATGTGTGTGAATGTGTATTGATGTTTCCCAGTGATGGATTGCAGCTGGAAGGGCATCCACAGCGTAAAACATGTGCTGGATAAGTTTACAGTTCATTCCGCTGTGGCGACCCCAGATTAATAAAGGGACTAAGCCAAAAAGAAAATGAATGAATGAATGTGTTCTTTTAAAGCCCAGTGAATGTTTGTGAATGCACCTTTCCTACCACAGTTATTACATTATTCTTAACACCTCTCACACAACTAAACTATTTTAAACTTTGTTACCTGCTGTTGAGTCTGAATGTCACATGTGTATTGACTAGTCTTTACCATAAATAAAGCCACAGAGGCTGGAATGGCATTATGGATGTAAATAAATCCAGATGTGTTAAGCCTGAACTGAGAATAATTTATACTGAAACAGATTTTTGTTATAAATAGATTATAGTATAAGCACTGTGTAGGCCTAGTGAGGGCTTCATGTGGGCTAAGTGAGGGATGCCCATGCCGGGCAAGCACTAACAGGCCAATGTTTTGCCAATGAACAAAATCTCAATGGCCCTGCACTCACAGCCAACTGCTGTCTGAACTCATTTTTGCCAAAGATACACTCTAAAAAATAATGGGTTGTTGAAACCCAACATTGGGTCAAATATGGACAAACAAAAACCATTTGGTCAGATAGAGTAGGTTAAATTAAATTTAAAAATTAAACCAGTGTTGGGTTTGTTCATATTTGACCCAACATCGGGTTATGCTAACCCAGCATTTTTTAGAGTATAGTCTATATGCAAAAGCATGGACTTAACCAGGTTTGGGAGGGCAGAGATAATTTGCTAAATTAAAGATTTGAAAATAAAAACTATTATTTTAAAATATATTGTCACAATTCTGATATTTATTTACATTGATATTTGACATGGACTCTGCTCCACAATCCATTCCTACCCCGCCCATGGACCTGACCTCCATCCCTTTCTCTATTCCGCCTCAGCTCCTTCTTCCTCCTGAACTGTTCATTTTTGGCACTCCAGCTATTCATACACTACCAGCCAGCTAACCTAAAACTACACTTCCTGTTCATTACTCATACACCTTGTTTGGTCCTCCACCATGACACTCACTGTGAGAAAGGCTGCAGGCAGAGAGATACAAACTGTTAAGCGTACCCCATGATGGCACTTGTAGAATTTTAAAAACTTTATTGAATGACACAAATGAGACACAAATGGGGTTGCAGCTTTCTCCATGATAAATAAAACATCTGTTATTAAAAATGCAAATAACGCATACAGAGATTTTTATACTTATAAGAGCTTCAGACCCTACTCAGATTATCCTTATTTTATTGTAGACCTTTGTGGAGATTAGAAATTGTACAGATGCTCCTGCATGTCTGAACAAAGACCATAAATATCACGGTCATGTTCTATTAGTTCTGCAATTTACATTATGCATTATCCCCACACTGGAGGGGATAAACAGCTGAAAACAATTATATTATGGTAAAAGGAATATAGGTAAACCTGACGACCAACAAATAGGGGAACTAAATGAATGAATAAATGCATATTGAATTTACATGGTTTGGAAACATAATTAATTTAATGAATTTATTATATATATATATATATATATATATATATATATATATATATATATATATATATATATATATATATATATATATATATATATATATATATATATATATATATAGTTGAAGTCAGAATTATTAGCCTCCTGAATTATTAGCCCCCCTGTTTATTTTTTTACCCAATTTCTGTTTAACTGAGAGAAGATTTTTTCAACACATTTCTAAACATAATAGTTTTAATAACTAATCTCTTATAACTGTTTTATTTTATCTTTGCCATTATGACAGCAAATAACATTTTACTAGATATTTTTCAAGGCACTTCTATACAGCTTAAAGTGACATTTAAAGGCTGAACTAGGTTAATTAGAATAACTAGGCAAGTTATTGTATGACGATAGTTTGTTCTGTAGACTATCAGAAAAAAATCTAGCCGAAATAAAACAAATAAGACATACTGTGAAAATTTCTTTGTTCTCTTAAACATCATTTGGGAAATATTTAAAAAAGAAAAAAATTTACAGGGGGGCTAATAATTCTGACTTCAACTGTATGTATATATATATATATATATATATATATATATATATATATATATATATATATATATATATATATATATATATATATATATATATATATATATATAATCGCATGGGAAAGATCCAGCTACAGTAGTAAAAAAAATCTCTGAATCATTCGTTTAAACAGCCACACAGTCCTCGATCTTTGAGGCTCATTAACATCGAGTGAAAATGTGATTCTGAAACTCCCCGAGGACAGTCAAGTGCTGGTGTATTCACGCCTCTTTTTAGCTTACAAAGTTGCCAGTGCTTAATGGGAATGAATTACGTTTCAACTGATGCTGTTGTTTCATACTTACTTGGATCTTACTTTGAAGAAACAGATGCACGTGACAAAGATGCTTTCGTTTTTGTCCATATTGGCATTTTCGCTTAACCTGGTTCTGACGGATGCATCGGAAGCAGGTATCAAAATCGCTTTTTTCTTTTGTTGAAAAATGCAACACATGATTGATGGTCTCATTATACATTTTGTTAGAAACCACTAAGAGTATAGATAGACTATCTGCTATATATATTTCAACATTTTATCTTGATAATCTCTTAATATTTAATTTGCATAGTTGCAAAGTTACTTCAACAATGCAAACGGGACCATCAAAATGGTTGCATATTTTTAATTAAGAAATGTGCTTGTAACATTTGATCTAAATCCACGATTGTACTTAACTTGCTCATAATTTTATGGAATGCAGTATTCCAGCCTGCGAGGCATCGTTTTATTGTGTAAACTTTAACAAGCTCTCTAGGTGACATCAGAGAAGACTGTAATTGTATCTTTAATTTATTATTATTATTATTTTTATTTTTATTATTATTATTATTTGTATCTTGCTACACTTGCTACATCTTGTTATACTGTGCATATTAATTGAATTCTGTAATATTGTTATTTCTTATGTATGTGGCAAATGAAGTATGCAGTAGTGCATTCTAATGCATTGTGCATTGTTACTAAAGTTTTTGTTTTGGGAATGTTACTACCACAGCCTGCTATGTTGATTGTGCCCTCATAAGTTAGCAATTCCACTCTTGGCAAAGAAAATCCATTAAATGGTTGTTATCATCAAGGGACACTTTTCCTGTTATCATAAGAGCAGCACTGGCCAGGCATTTCCATAAAGATTTGCCAGAAAGTCAACAAGTGCTTTTGTTTGGATTTCCACACAATCTTAATTATGAACTGATGGAAAATGAGTAATGGCAAATGTGTGTAAAAGCTTTTTAGTAAAGATAAAAAAAAAAAAAATGGTTAATTCTGTGAATAGCACGACTATTGTAGCTGAATGTACATGAAAAGAAAAGTACTCCCTGTCAACATTAATTTTTTTCTTTTAGTTTACTAAAACATTTTAGCAAAGGAGGAATTGTGTCTCTGTGTCCTTCTGTTCTGATTTCTAATGAATGCTGCATTGTGAATTATCAAAGGTTCATTCCATTACCTCATTCTGCCAAGATCCCACTCTTACATGAAATTATACATACTGACAGGATGATTCACATTTAAGAGACATTTTGGGATGCAAAACAATGTATTTATGCTTTAAATCATTTTTTTTTCTTTCATCATTTTAATGCATCCAGAAAAAATAAACAAATAAATACAATAAATACTTTACTTTCTATGCTAGACAAAAATACAGTTTTAAGCACTAACATTCAATTAAAAACTAAAAATAATACACAGTATTGAGTCATGTTTAACATTTTTGGGGGTTTTTGTGGAGTTTTTGTGCAACATATAATACATGTAGATAATATTTAAAAACTTTTTAAAATGTAAGAAGCCTGAATCAGTTCAATTTGTAGTTTATTAAGTTTTATGGGAGGGGCTAGTCATTGCTGAGTATTTTTGTTATACATGTTCATGGTAACAATTTAGTTTTCTCCTACCATAGAAGTGGTTACCATCATGTTTTATTCCTTCCAGCATAAGTGGAAACACTCATATAGATTTGGAACAATAGTGTGGGTAAATGATGACAGAACTATTTCTTAAAAGTTTTTTGTTTTTTAAGATTTTGGTGAGTTGATCTTTAAAGTTTACAGATAAATAAAGTATAAATAAAGTTTCAAATAAAAATGCTAAATAAAGTTTATAGATTTCTGTGGTCTAGCTCTACACAAAGGTTTAGAACTAAATTGTTTTGTTCCCACCAGATGGTGCTCTTTCTAAGCCAAATGCAATGTCCCTGACTGTTAATTAATCATCACTTTTAAAAAAGGTATAAATGCATTGTTACTGACTATGAATACATTATCAAGTATTGTTGTTGCATTGAAAAAAGGTCATTCTATGTCCATCATTATTGTTTCAGACTCAGCACTTTAGTTTATGTTTCCTGTGCTGCTTTTACTGCTAGGATGTTGGCAGATTTCCTTTGGAGATCCCCTTTTTAGACAAACAGAAGATCTCCTGGGTAAAATTGGCTTTGGTGGAATTAAGAATAAGGCAGAACTCAAATCACTTCTATGTCCCAGTGATTAAATGTGTTTTATCGAATGCTTAAAGTGATGCTGGTACCAAATGGTCGCTTTGCAATTCTTTTGGAGGTAATACAATTACAGTATGTGCAATTAAGAGAACTTTTGATCAGTAATTGGGTGCACTTTAAAAACACTACATTTGCGGCTCTTGTCAATTGAATTTGTGTCTGAAAGTAAGTGTGTACTCTCAGGAGTGTGGCAAAGCAACTTCTATCCATGGAACACAGTTAGTCACCAATAACAATTCTGGAACATTAATTTAGATCACACCAGACAGAGAGAAACCTAACATTAATGTAAATGTATTTAGTTCACTATGTGTCATATTATGCATGGTTTGAGCAATGTACATCTGTAACATGTGCATTACTTATGGTCTTCATTGGCTACAATGTGCAGTACTAATTTTAGGTCTGTTTTCAACAAGATGAAAGAAAGGATTTATTGTCAAGACAAAAACATTTAATATATTATAATTTTTGCACTTTTTTACTAACCTATTTTATAATCATCAAATCTGCTAAGTAAATCTCACATTGAATAATTTATGTTTTTGTCTACGATAACAGAATTTGCAAGACGGCAGAATTCAGGTTCGGAGTGTTCCCACACATTTTGTTTTCAGCAGTGGCGAATCTAAGCACAACTTATAGGCCACTGCATTCATGAGATCAACAGAAACAACACATAAAAGAAATGTGATGCAGCATGCGCAGATCTGACTGTTTCAGTTTACTACAGTCATGACAGTTGATTTGGTTTATGTGTGAAGAAGACTGATATGTTCAGATACATACAGTATGACAAATTTAGATATGGTAATGGCTGTTTATTTCTAACAAGCACTGTAAGAGGTAGACAAATTGCAACAGACTGGACCATCTCACAAATAAGAGCAGTGAAAGAATGAATCTGAAGGATTTGAGACTCTAAATAATGAAGTGAAATATAACTTATGAGAAAATGAAAGTGTTTGAATGCATATAAACCTGTTGTTGGAGACCGAAAACCAAATTAGAAAGCTTTAAAATAGCATATTAGAGGCACGTAAAACATCTGTTTTTTGCGATGTAAAAATCGATAGAAGGTTTCTGTATGTAATGTTACCCATAAAAATTATTTTAATGCAAAAGCAAAAAGAAAATGTATTCAAATATTTCAGTCATGTGACTTTTTGGGCCCTATCACACACCCGGCACAAGACGTATTTGCCACGATGTGTTGCTATTTTCAGAGCAGGGCAATCCTAACTTTCCCATTTTGTTGCTAGTTGTTTAAATAGCAAATCCATTTGTGCCACTTTGTAAACTAATAGGTATGTCGGTCAAAAAAAGAGGTCTGTTAGGGCGCATCGTTGGCGCGTTGCTATTTTGTCTTTGTTGTCTCACCTATACCACATGTCTTTGGACTGTGGGGGAAACTGGAGCACCCGGAGGAAACCCATGCGAACATGGGGAGAACATGCAAATTTCACACAGAAATGCCAATTGGCCCAGCCGGGACTTGAACCAGCAACCTTCTTACTGTGAGGTGACAGTGCTAACCACTGAGCCACGCCCTATTAAAATATTTAGTTAGTCAAATATTTAAATAAACTAAATTAAACACAATGAATATACAGCAAACTGAAAAGACTTAAGAAACTAGTAAGAAGTAAGAAACTACAAACACAGTAAGCCTGAAGAGCCCTAAAATGAAACATCAAATGAAAAATAAACACTGTTTATGGACAATGAATGAGCCTTTAAATTAAACATCGAATGAAAAAAGTTTTAGTTTTAATAATTTTCCGAACTAAAAGTCGATTAATGAAGACTTAGTTGACCAAGCATGTTCTGGTTGACTTTCAATTAGTTCACTATTAGGGGCAGCCCTTACTTCCAGCTTGGAATTTGGAGTTTTCCTAATTCCTACTAGGAAATAATGTCTATAACACTACTAGAAGTAGAACATCCAACCTGTGAACTCAGGGTAGATCAACGAACCCTGACTTCAGTGAGACCAGTCATTTGATACTTCACAGATGGCAGTTAGTTCTGCTTCAGAGAAATTAGCATGGAGCAACCTTATGTGAAAAACATCAATAAACTATCAAGTTTTTTGCTTACAGCACAAAATGACCCTACAAATAAAGGAAATCTCTGAGATGATATTAGCTTTATAGTGCATTAAATAATGTTCTTTAAATGTTATGAAATATGGTGAAAATGCAACTGTGACATGATGGACTAGAATACATTGAGTTCAGAAGTGGGACAATTTACTGCCGAAATACCCACCTCCAACTTTGTCTGGTGCACAGCATTAGTTAGTTGTTATAGTTTCAAAGTTACATATGGTCAAGAGAATGTCTGATAAAAATGTCTTTATTAAAATAAAGTAAATAAAATAATAACCAAATAAATTACTGTAAATAAATGTTAACTTCAGGTGTGGTCTCTCTGAGAACACCAAAACCTTAAGAGAATTCTGTCCAGCTGAACAGGATTATAAGGACATAAGCTCGGTTAACACAAACTGTTGGCCATTTAAGACAGCTGTTCATGTTGCGTCAAGTGCTATTAGATGCGTGTTTACATGATTCCACTCTGCCAATGCCACTATGCCAACTATCCAGTGGTTTTCTCAGCACCAGTGGGTCTAAAGATTTTAATCATGGCTTTGTTTTCATTAGTTAAGAAGAGCAAATATAATTTATTGTTATTTGTTCTGCATTTCTTGACTAATGCACAGCAGTTCATAAGCTCTGACCAGATGGTATAGATTTGTAAATGTCTCTCAAAGACAGACACACTCGGGTCAGTGTTTGGGCGTCATGTCAAGCAGTTCAGTTTTGTTTTGTAGTAAATTTTGGAACAGGCCACTGACCTTCTCTGACTCTATAAACAATGTGGACTTTATTAATATGCCTCAGAGTGGAATAAACTCATCCAGCGCTGCTCTTATGTCTGCCCCCTTGTGCATTTGTCTGCCCAGCGGATGCCCCTGATCTGATCTCTCTGTGCTTTTTTATTCTGAGTTTGTGAGAAACAGAGGATGCTAGGGGAGGATATTACGACTAGGTTGCTGAATAGGGCATATCCTTCCATTTTATTCACACACACACACACACACACACTTGCATAAGTTCAACAATTAGTTCAAATCATTACAGTAAAGTTAATTTAGGCCCAATCCCAATTTTACCCCTTAGCCCTTCCCCTTACCTAAACCCCTCGTTTGGCGCGTTCCCGTGAGAGGGTAGGGGTGTCCCAATTCTCTTTAGCTTGAAGGCGTAGGGCTAAGGGAAAGGGGTAGATAGCTCTTTGAACTGAGATTTTTCAGGACCACACTCGAAACCAAGGGGTCAGAAAATTTCCCAGAATACACCAGCCACAACGGCAGGATAGCTGCACCCGGAAGTAAAGGGATCTACAAATTTGTATTTTTTGTCATAATTACGAATTTTTACAACAAAAATGTTTTAATACAATTATTACAGCGTTTGTGTTTTACCGTCATGCTTTAAAAAAAAAAACGCTAAAATAAAAAACGCTAAATTTCACGATCTATAATCCCTAATAATATAACTCCTGTAGCAGTCCCACAACATTCTGACACTCGATGACACTCAAATACCCTGTCAGAAAAGTCTAGTGGTTGGGAATGACCTTTTTACAGTGTCTGGTATAATGTTAATGTTGTTTTTGGTGTGTTTACATAGATAAATATGGCCAGGGTATAAATGCACAGTATAGTTACGATCTTATTGCCTCATTAGATTGTTATGATAACATAATATATGCCTTCAGTGTTATCCTGAAGATAAACACCAAAAAAATAACACAACTGGAATAACTACAGCAGTCGCGATCATCTGGTCTCATATGAAGCAAGAGATTGCGATGACATATGATGACATGTGTAGGTGCTGTAGTGGTGTCCCATTTCTTAGGGGTAAATTTTGAAGCCCTTCCCCTTCCCACTCGGTTTTAAGGGCCAAGGGGAAGGGGTAGGGGTACAAAAATTGAATTGGGATTGGGCCTTACTGTTCCTAAAATATAAAAAAAGATTGGATTTCTAGTCAAAACGAAGAGGTGATTGCATAAATCCCATTATGATCCCCAAAGTGACTTTTTTTCTTTAATTATGAAGAAATATTGGGCTTTAGTTAAATGTGCCATATAGTGAAAATCTGGATATACCTAGACATAGCTGAATAACAAGAATTAAGTAATAGGAAATAGTATACCATGAGCCTTAAATACCATTGTTTCCTTGTTCTCATATAAATCCAACACAATTTCACTTTAATTCGTAACTTTTTGATTTAGTGGCTAATTCGTATGAATTCATATGATCTCATTCGTACAATTTAGTACAAATTGCTTATTCCCCAATGACGGTTGGGTTTAGGGGTGAGGTCGGGTGCCACGCCTCCTTTTTAAGATTGTACATTTTCATTCAACTAAACTCATACGAATTTGTAAGAATTAGCCACTAAACTGACAAAATCTCAGGCTGGTAAATCCCATGAGTGTAAAATCCAGGTAGAAAACAGGCCAATCAGAACAAAACACAGATTGGTACATTGCACCTGTAACATTCACATCCAAGACCAGGGGATAAATATGATATTGAATTATATTTATTTGATAAGTATTGTTTGACAAAAACTATGATTTAAAAAAACATAAGATTTCTTTGCTGGAGGACCCATCTGTAGCTTGAATCGAAAGTTTGTAGATCCAGCTATGGCTGCCGAGGACTGAAGGCAGGGGCGGAGCTTACCCCCCTGGACAGGGCAAACCTGGTGGTGGTGGGGAAGATGGTGGGTAAACATCTGCGTCAGTATCTGCATCCAAATGATTGAAAGGAATGGACAGCTTTTATATTCCTTGAGTGTTGTTGCTTTTGGTTGGAACTGTGATAAGTGACGTTATATTAATTATTCCTTGTGTCTTGTGGCTATTGGTTGGAACTAATTGTGTTGAGTGACGTGACTATGTCTTCCTGGTAGAACTAGCGCTAAAAGCTAAATTTCTGTGTTTCTTTTGCCCCACACTGTTACTTTATTTCTTCTATTTGTTGTCTTAGTTATTTATTGTCTCCAGCCCCTCGTCTTATTATCTTCATTAGTTCAATTGTTTCTCACTCCATATATACCCTCTTGTCTAGAGTTTATTCATTCATTTATTTTCCTTTGGCTTAGTTTCTATTTCAGAGGTCGCCACAGTGGAATGAACCGATTGTATGTTTTACACAGCAGATGCCCTTCCAGCCACAACCCAGTATTGGGAAAAACCCATACACACTCATTCACACACACACACTGATTTACTACGGACAATTACGTTTATTCAATTCACCTATAGCGCATGTCTTTGGACTGTGGGGAAAACCAGAGCACTTGGCGGAAACCGATGTTAACACGGGGAGAATATGCAAAAACAGAAATGGTAACTGGCTCAGCTGGGACTTGAACCAGTGACCCTCTTGCCGTGAGTAGTACCACTGAGCCATCGTGCCGCCTCTGCCTCAAGTTGTCTGTTATTTTTCTGTTTATTCCTATGATGTCTGTTTACCCCTTGTTTTCTTTTGTACTTTTGGACTGTTTTTGGATTGGATCATTTGGTCTGCCTGGAGGCCTGTTGCAAGTAACTATTTTACCAAACTAAAAGTTACAGATGAAGTTTCGAGTTGACAAATCAAAAAGCAAAAAAGTAAACTGGTTAGGATCAGGGTAAGTTGGTTCACAACAATTGATATAAACATTCTCTGTCAACCTAGGGGGTTAACAGATTTATTAACCCCTTAGTGCTTGCACATGAAAGTGCAGCAAACAGCCAATCCAATGATACATGAGAGAGTCAGTTTGAATCAGGTATTGCAAGAGAGCCAGCACAATTCACTTCTCTGTTGAAAATTAAGAGATATTATGATCAGAATTATAAATTGTTTAAACACAATATACAAGGCAGCTTGTATAAAGCTTTATAAATGAAAGCTAATTTATATGTTAATATTTAAATCCAAAGATTAATCTAAAGGTATTAGTAATATTAATTGACAAGTCAAAAGTATTTGGATATATAATATAAGGTATAAATAATTATAATTCATATATTATTCCTAGGACAGCATAGTGGCTCAGTGTTTAGCACTGTCATCTCACAGCAGGAAGGTCACTGGTTCGAGCCCTGGCTGGGTCAGTTGTCATTTCTGTGTAGAGTCTGCATGTTCTCCCACATGGGTTTCTTCCAGGTGCTGCTGTTTCCCCCACAGTCCAAAGATATGAGAGGGGTCTGGATGCAGACCTGGTGCAGTGCAATCTGAGCTGCATCCAATGCTTTTTAATGGGCTCACCTAACCCCACCCCTAACCCTCACAATGACGTCACTCACTCCATTTGAGTGCATTGTGTCTGACATTGCATCGCTGAGTGATGCAATCTCAGCTTGCATCGTAAAGGCTACATCCAGATACTATTGAAAGATATGCACTATAGGTGAATCGAATAAGCTAAATTGGCCGTGTATGGGTGTTTCCCAGTGCTGGATTGTGGCTGGAAGGGCATCCGCTGCATAAAACATTTGCTGGATAAGTTGGCGGTTTATTACGCTGTCGCAACCCATAATAAATAAAGGGACTAAGCCAACGAAAAATGAATGAATAAATATTATTCCTATAAACAAATTATTTAGCAATGAAAATTGCAATGTTTATTCCTATAAACATTAGCAATGAAAAAAATTATTTTGACAAAAAAAATTTTAGTGTAAAAAATGTTAATTTAGAGCTAAATAAAGATGCACAAGGACTGTTTTTATTTATTTATGCTGCAATAAAATAATAGAAATAATTTTCATTAGATTTTCATTCTGAAGAAAGTATTCTTGAACATACTGTACAGCTTAATGTATTGTTTCTTTGTCTTCGGTGTAAATTTCCAGCCTAATCTCAAGGAAAAAAATGTGAGTATTTTACGTTTTGTCAGTTTAGTGGCTAATTCGTACGAATTGGTACGAGTTCAGTCGTACGAAATTGTACGGTTTTAAAAAGGAGGTGTGGCACCCAACCCCGCCCCTAAAGCCAACCATCATTGGGGGATGAGCAAACAAGCCAGAACTATTCATCGTAAACCTAACGTTAGAATGTAGGTTTGAATTTTCTAGTTACATCTTTTAACAACTTTAACATCTTAACAGTACATTTAGGCAACGTTGTGGCATAGTGGGTAGCACGTTCGTCTCACTGCAAGAAGCCTAGCCGAGCCTTGGCTGGGTCAGTTGGCGTTTCTGTGTGGAGTTTGCATGTTCTCCCCGTGTTCGAGTGGGTTTCCTCCGGGTGCTCCGGTTTCCCCCACAAGCCCAAAGACATGTGGTATAGGTGAATTGGGTAAGCTAAATTGTCTGTAGTGTATGTGTGTGAATGAATGTGTGTGTGAATGTTTACCTGTGATGGGTTGCGGCTGGAAGGGCATCCATTATGTAAAACATGTGCTGGATAAGTTGGCAGTTCATTCCGCTGTGGCGACCCTGGATTAATAAAAGGATTAAGCAAAAAAGAATGAATGAATGAATGAACAATACATTTAATGATATCTTTTCTTTCTGTTTCTGGATTTTAAAAAAGTGTGCTGAACTTTCTCGTTTCCATGTAATTAATACTTTTGTTTTTGAATAACAATCCGTGTGCTTAGGTTGTTCACACAAAAAAAGGTTTCATTAAAAAAAGGTTCTTGGGTTTTATTGGGTCAGTGTGTCCATCCTGTTGGTTTCAGAATCTTTTTGTCTATTTCAAAATCTGTGTGTAAGCATGCAAAGGACTGAGTGGAATAGACAAAGTGATTGTTAGAGGGCCATGGTGTGATCAGGGTGAGAGCAAATGTGAAGCGAACAGCTGGACAGACGGTTTGAGATTTTGAGCAGAGGAGGTTCAAGCATGGACAGAATCAGAATGTGGGAAAACTGCCTTTCACAATGATGAGGTTATGGATTTCCACACATACGTAGGCTGAGACATCCACCAGATCAGATATGCTGTCAGCTGCTATGTGTCTGTCACTCAGACCCACGCCAAACAGCCCTGCTGGCATGAATAGATGTACTATGAGCACTCTGTTCAACCAGTGGGGGACTGAGAAGAAATGCTGCACAACCATTTTCTTGGGTTTTCCCTTAAACAGCTGCATTCAAGTTTTGTAGAGAAAGTACTAAGAAGTAAATAGTAAAGTGAAAACAACTGAAGCACATACAGAGTCATAATATTTATTCATGGTGGTTTGATGCCAATTTAAAAAGTTAATGAGAATAGCCTCTGGACTTAATTTTTTTTTTGAAGTATGACTTTTAGTCATAATATATGGATAAAAATTCTGTTTGAAGAAATAACTGTTTGAAAGAGTATTACTTTTATATTGCATATACAATTTATTCCAAATCCAATTGTATTACTAATATTGAAATTATCAAATGAAAGTGGTTATGTGCATGAGGTATTTTGAGTTCTTCACTGTGCATTATTCTACATTACCGGGTTAGGGTTAGAACTAATTGTTCATTTTTTAATGGCAATCATAAAAAATGTAAATGTATTTATATTAGATATTAAATTATGTAAGCAAACATGAAATTAAACATATTTGGGTTCCATATATGGTCTGTATTCTCAAAAGAGAAGCATTGTGAGTTTAAGCTGCACATCTGTGTTCTCGGATGGGGGACAGAGGGAGAAAACATTTTGGAGGGCAAGAACTGGCCAATGAGGTCCAACTTTTATTTGAAAGAACACTCCTTCTGTCTCTCTCACTCACAGGATAGCTCATCTTGCATTGCAGTGTTAGTGTGGCTCATTTTGTAAGACATGCCTGATAGCATGTTCTGAATAACTCGAGCAACTGAAGAACTAGTGAATCTGCAAAGATGAGTTTCAGCTGGGGCTTATCTCTACTGTTGATTCAGCATGCGGGTCTTCTAAATGCTTTTTTGTGGGACATTCAAGTGACCACAAAGCACCCAACATTGGACAAAGACAGTTCTGATGGTGGAATGGCCCTTGAGGACCGGAACATTGCTGATGTAAGGTCAGACATCATAGATGTAGCCAGAGGGATCCAGGGATCTGTGCAGAACTGGGACCAGAACCCAACTGTGAACTGGAAAAACGCTGCCACAATGAAGACACCTGGCACCTCCTTGAAGCTTGGCCGTTCTAAAATGGGTAATGATAAGTCTTTATCAGAGGAAGTCGAACATGAATTAAATGCAAAAGTATCCTCAGGTGACACCACTGGGTCAGGCTTAGACTCAGGGCCTATTTTGGATTTGGCTCAGGAAAGCAAAACAACAGCAACAAACCTTACAGGAACATGGGTCACTGACAGCAGGATTAGCATAATTGGCACCCCTGCTTTCCCTAAGGATTCCACCAACTGCATACCAAGAGGCTCTGACTGGCCTTTCTGTTTATCTCTCAGTGAAGTCACATTTTCTGTACCTAATTTTTTCAACCACACCCAGGCAGAGGATGTGGTAGCTGTATTAAATGAATGGGGTTGGCTTCTGCGTTCAGGCTGCCACCATGGTTTGGAATGGTTCTTTTGCCTACTACTGGCACCAAAATGCCATCAGACCTCTGAAAAACCTGGCGTAGCCCTGCTACCGTGCAGGACTTTCTGTGAGGTGCTGCTGGACAGCTGCTGGACAGTCCTACAGGAGAGGGGCCTGCCTGTGGCCTGCCACACCCTCCCCGAGGGACCAGAGCCCAGTCAGTCATGCGTAATCGTTAGTAACCCCAAAGGTAAAACTTTGATGCATTTCAAACTTGTGGTGCTTGTCTTGTCAGTATGTGTTATTTATCTGTGTGCTTTCTACCGTGAGAGGCACAGGGTACTTCATGTCTGCCAGCATCAGCTCTGCTCTGCTCTGCTACTGCTTTGCCAGGGCTCTGACCAACACTTACGTGGTTAGAAACACTAACCAGCAGAAAGTTTACCCTTGCACATCTGCTGTGATGAGAATTCTGCATCTGCATGTGTGGCTCGGTGTGAATTCATTCAAATTACATGCATGCTTGAGTACTAATTACGTCATCATTCTACTTTTTTTTTCATTCTCAATCTTAAGATTGGAGTTGTTTTCAATCTGCAACTTACGATTGAAAGTGTCTTCATACAGAAATGGATTGATCACTATATGGTTTCACTTGGATTTAAGTGTTACAGTATATGCTAATAATTTGTGTTTTGAGGCCTGTATAATAGTTGTTTGTTGTATCTTGACTGGTTTGAAAAGTGGCACAACTGACTTCACTTAGAGATATGCACAAAAGTATTACTGTGTAAGGAAAAATGTGATGTGGAAAACCCTTATATGGAGATGGTTTGGGGTGTGCATTATGCTAATTACTGTTTGTACATGTTCCTTTTTGTAGAGATTTCCTGATTCATCAAAATTAAAAGAACAAATTTCTGCATGTATACATAAAACATTTTGTGTTAGTACCTTTTACAAATAAGTCATAAGTTATGGGAGCAATGTGGGGATTCTCCTTCAGGATATATGTACATTTAGACATTTTAAGCCAAAGTAACTTACAAATGAGGAAGGCATAATGTAATTCTTCATAAAGAGGCACTCATGTTAAGTGTTACAAATAGAAGGTGCAAAACAATAGAAGTGCTACAAATAGTCAGGGATGCAGAGCTTTGTGCAATACTTTCCTTATATGTCAAAGTTTAATTTTTTTTTTTCCAAGCCCCTATTTACCAATGATAACCA
This sequence comes from Danio kyathit, assembly GCA_903798195.1. Taxonomy (NCBI): domain Eukaryota; kingdom Metazoa; phylum Chordata; class Actinopteri; order Cypriniformes; family Danionidae; genus Danio; species Danio kyathit. The sequence continues at coordinate 23,747,575 of LR812524.1, read as the reverse complement.
CTGTAAGATGCGAGGTGCTGCCAATGACATTGTATTGCTTGCATTTTTTATGAGAAGAGAAAGATCACATAGTGATAATGACACATTAAATAATACTCTCATTACAGTTCATAGACATTTAATATTTTGGTAACTTGGTATGGTGAATATAATCTCATTTTTTGTTTTTGTTTTCAATCTGCTCATTCCCCAGATTGGATTAGTTTTAGAGATGAAGCATTATGCTTACTTGTTATTAGAACTGTTATGTCTTCTCATAAGATTAGGCTGAAAATGTTTAGTTTCCTATAGGAGTCAGTTAGAATAGTTTGCAAGTGAATAACTCAGTGGTTAGCAGAACGAGAAGGTTGGTGGTTCAAGTCCTGGCTGGGCCTGAAGGCATTTCTGTCTGGAGTTTACATGTTCTGCCCTTATGGGTTTGATGAGATGTTTAAAACTAAATTGGCCATGGTGAACGCATGTGTGGGTGATTCAGAGAGTGTATGGGGGTTTCAAAGCACTGCACATAAAACATATGCCTGAGTAAATAATGGTCCATTCCACTGTGGCAACCCCTGATAAATCACTAAGATAAAGCCCTGACTAAGCCAAATGAGTAAATGAGTACTTTGAAAGCTATACTGACAAATTTGTTGTAAAGTGTGTTTAATTAGTTCTGTTTTTGGTTAAAAAATAATATTAGCAAAAATAATAAATATAATAATATTCACAATAGATGATGTCAGGATTCTTGTCAAGCAGAACCAACCATAGTTTGAACAGTTAATCCACTTGCACATATGAGTTATAAAAACTTAGGCCACCATTATACTTGTTTTTTTAGCAATGGTATAATGACCATAACAATTTTTCAGATGCCAACACTTTATTTCAAGGTACAATTCTGTCTATCAGCAAACAGTAACTTTCAACTGTAAAACACTAACTAACTTCAAGTATAACTTTTGTACGGTACAGACACCAGTGTACAAGGTTAAAACCTCCTGGTTACGTCCGTAACCAACGTTCCCCAAATAGGGAACGGAGACATGCGTCTGATAACAGACTATGGGAGTTCGTCAGACGACCTATCACTCTGAAGAGTAAGAAAACGGGCCAATGAAATGTCAGTTGAATTGGCGAAGCTTGGCTCCACAGCTGATCCTGATGAGCCATTATCAGTCCTATATCAGTCAGTTGTTGGAGTCAGCTCACCAGGATTTGCCTGCTGAGGAGCCGATCACTCAGCTAACAGTAATAGAGCATATGGACTAGCCCTAATGAGGGGGAGTGCTACATATATTAAGCTGGTTAGTGGTTAGGGAAGACACGGGTCCGCCTGAAAAGGGGAAACACACCGTGGTAAATAATGCATATGGCATCACCAAAACAAGGGAATGCACATAGCTGGCACCGAACCTTAGTATGTGGGTAGACCAGATGGGCATACCAGACAACATACTGAGCCATGCACTCGACTTGTCCGCTGAGTCAGGTGCTGGGGGCCTCGGAGGAATTTTCTAGGGTTCACCTGAAAAGGCAAACTTACTAACAGAATAGAAAATGCGCACGCAACTCCAGGTTAGGGAGCCTGGTGCAGCAAACCTTTATTGACACCGTGCTTAGTTTCTTCCCGATTACTGGTTACCCTGGTCAATCGGGAGGAAATTGACTCCACTCAAGGGTATAATCTCGAGAATGTGTTAGGTGTCGCCCAGCCCGCAGCTCTACATGATCTGTTTAAGAGGCGCTGGTACTCACGCTGAAACAGAGGCACCGCTTATTATTATTATTATTATTATTATTACTATTATTATTATTATTATTGTTGTTATTATATAAGTGTGCTCTCTCTCTCCTGGGCGACACAGCTCGCCCTGGCAGATGAAGCTAGGGTTATGTCATAAACAAAAAATTGGACCAACCTCTAGTTTGATACAGCACTTCCCTTTTGCTGATTGCAACAGAAAAGATCTGCTTAAAGATGTATGCTCTTGTGTCACATTAAGCGCAGTGCGCGGACATAGCAATGAAAAGGCTGGGTCTGCCTCCTCCGCAGGCATCGCTTGCAGGCTCACTACCTAATATTAAAAGGGGGCGGTAGGAGCCTTGGCACAAGGTGAACCGAGGTCTCAGGTAAACGTGAGAGTAGGTCGGTCCGAATTACTGGCACAATTCGCTGACCGAAAATGTCACTGGAATCCTAACCCTCCTGATACCAACGCGATTAGCAGAGCTGCCTTAAGAACAGAAAACTTATAGATACTGATCGAGTGGCTCAACGGACCTAATCATAACCGCTCGGGCTAGAGAAATCCCAAGAGGGTGAGAGAGGGGGCGGAGATGGAATTAAACATCTCGCGCCACGCGCCTCTGAGGAACCGGCTAATGAGGTTATGCTTTTCCAGCGCACAACAAATAGACTCCACAGCAGTACATAGGCATGCCTAATAAGGTGCTCTAGCCTGAGTGACGGTGTTAACCATGGCACTGATAGTCAGGGAGGGCCATCATGAGGAGTGTGAGTCTGGAAACTCGGGTCCGCTTGGGCCAAGGAGACCAGCTCCTCGTCTCCCCGGCCTTGCACAGTGTCAGTGCGAGCAGGCTCACTGGGGAAAACAGACACATATTGCGTAACCCTGGGGCCAGCTGAGAGCCAGCGCATTTGTGCAGAACAGGGAAAGCAGCCAGCGAAGGACCGCTTGGGAGAAAAAGCAGGATGACCTGAGCTTCTTTGAAGCATGCCCATAACAGCTGGACCATACCGGGGTGGAGTCTCCGTTCTTTTGGAAACGTAACTGTCCTGAGAGCATGTAATCTGGCATGGAGAGCTTGTCCGGGATATGAATGGTGCGCAGCTTTTTAGCTGCAAGACTTCAGAGTAATGGATGGCGAGCGAACTGAGACATGCTGCGGTAGCGCATACCACCCAAATGGTTGATGTACACTATCCCTAACCCTGGAAAGAAGGGGACGGGGTTGGAAGATTCATCTTACATCAGCCCGCACGTCACACCCTCTAGTCGGTCCGGCGGTGAGACTGGGGGCAAGCCATCTCCAGCCGCACTGCCGAAGCAGCCCAGGAAGCGCAGCCATTATGTCTGATTCGAGAACTGTGACCACGCATTGCACCCCAAAGGATAGAAGCGAGCCCGGTCTGTCATCTGAGCATAACAGCTCGCCCTTCGATGTCGCGATGGACCTTTGATCTCTGGTGTCATCAAGCGTAGGCGCGGGCATCCCGGGGGATGAATTGTACAACCACTCAAAGTTTGGATGGGGCGCACTGTTGAGGAGTGGGGGGTCCGCGGGCAATGGATAAACCCCCACTGTGATCCTCAGATCTGCCCGCTTGCTAACCGCTTTCATGGGGAGCAATGTGGGTGGCTGAAGCCGCGATCTCAGCTGATCTCAGCCACGCCCTCACAGTGAAAGCATGAGCTGTCCGAGGGCACCGCATCGACATGCTGGACCCCCAGACATGTGATGCGATACCCGAGCCCATCATTTGGAGATAGGAACCACCGTATCCAGAAACGCACAGTCAGAACAGCTTCTTGAAAAAAGACGTGTTGATTGACTGTGTTGCTCTCTTAGGGAATCTGCCTCTTTAAATGGAAACTGCTCTTTTGTGCACACCAGCAAAATGCTCAGGGGAAAGGAAATCCCAAATCGACCGCCGCTATCGCTACTGGTGAGTACATTTGAAATCAGGTTGGCAGATAGCGTGTCTTCAGTCTCGTTATCAGGTCTGAAGCAACAATTCTGGTGAGCTGACTCCAACAGCTGACTGATATAGCACTGATAATGGCTCATCAGGATCAGCTGTGGAGCCAAGCTCCGCCAATTCAATTGGCATGTTATTGGCCTGTTTTCTTACTCTTTAGAGTGATAGGTCGTCTGACGAACTCTCATAGTCTGTTATCAGATGCATGATGGAGTTCCCTTATGAAGGGGTACTGAGTCGGCGCCAGTGGTGTAGTGGGTTAGTGTGTCAACACATGCACTCCGGTGTTCACGGTGACCCGAGTTCAATTCCGCCTCGCGGTCCTATGCCGATCCTTCCCCTCTCTGCTCCCCATGCTTTCCTGTCAATATTCTCTACTGTCCTATCAAATAAAGTTGAAAACACCGAAAAAAAAAATGAAGGGGAACTGACCGTTCAAGAGAAGAAGTTAAGTAGTAAAATTTTTTGCAGCTTTAATAAACAAATGTGTAGCAGCAACCACTAATGGATGACTACCACCTAAACAAAACCAAAAACAACATGTCCCAGGCCTGGTCCTTGATTGTCTTCCTTGATTATTTTTCTTCTCTCATCCTTTCAACACTCCTCTGTGAGACTCGAGATCGCATAGAAGCAGCTGGGTTTGTCACTTTTTGGGGTCTCCTGACACATTCTCATTCTCAATATTTGGATCATGCTTCAGTATTTGCATACAGTATGTTGTGAGAATTTTAACCCAGGCTCATTATTGATATGTACCCATACATACATTTCTGGAGATAGCCCCAGGAGGTACGTTTTTTTTGCAGTTTTTCTTTTCGCAAATCCACCAGAGGCTGCTGTGTTTGCCTTTTCAGATCTTAAATTTCTCTCATGAGTGCCATTTGCGTCTGCTGTTCTTGAGTAAATCCAGCAGAGGCTACTGTTCATTGACTTGACTGACTGATCGATAACCCCACCCACCCCCTTCCCTAAACCCAACTAACAGTGTTTTCAAAAGCAATCTAGAAAAGGAAAAGCTCTAGCGGCCGCCTGATTTTTACCACGTTTTCAGATCTTACCACGTTCTCACCTTGTTATTTACTTGTTTATTTTATTTTTTGTCTTTTGTTTTTGTTTTACCTGCTTTCTGGAACTGTTCTTCGGCAGACTTGAACCCCATGTCAGAGTCAACTCCTTTCTGCATCTCTAGTCTGCCCACATACACAGCGAGCTACTGGGCAAACTGCTAACAGCAGAAAAGTCGTCAACAACGGAGGTCAGTGGTAGCACCAAAAAAAACAGAAGCCGTCAGTGGCATCCTACCTCTGCGATTAATCGAAATCAAATCGCAATTACGATTTCAAACATTGTGATTAGCTAATTGCAAGTAAGGCTGAGATATGAAATATATATTATTTAACTTCCCCCACCCAAATCAAATGCGTGACTGCTGTCTGTGTGACAGTCTTACTAGCAAATTGAGTGAGCACACTTTCGTTCTGCCCAATCAGAACTGCTCAACTGAACTATGCAGAATGCCCACAATAAAAAAAAACAAACAAACAGAAAAGCACAATGCTTCAGAAGCATTAATAGACAAATTAATATAAAAGAAAAACAGCATGTTGGTAATATGGGAATATCTTGGTTTCAAAGTCCCAGACACCAAACAAAAACAGGTAATTTGTAAGAGCTGTCACAGAATTGTTGCTAGCACGAGGAAATACAACAATTAGCACCTAAAAAAGCACCACAGGCAGCTATATGAGGAGCGTCTTGCTAAAAAGTCAATTAAAAGTATTGCCAGTCACACTCAGTCTAGTAGCAAGCAAAGTACAATTTCAGAGTTGTTTGCTAATATAAGTTGTTATCTTTTTAGTTTCTTTTGTTTTTGATTGACAGGTCACTGAGCCAGTGTGAGCACAAAGAGTGCAATAAAACAAGAACCGTCTAATAGCGTCAATACGTCGAAAAAATCATGCAGCCATTGGCTAAATTCTCCATCAGTCAAACTACTGGAAGTAGGAAGTAACTACTGTGACTGATCGATAGCAATTAATGACTTAGAGACAGCATTTGCGGAACGTCAAAACACTCAACTGCTTTGATTAGATTTTAGTAACTATAACTTTGACTTTTTATTCAGTTTGTGGTTTCATTTTATCTGTAACACTGTAAGCTATGACATCGACTTGCTTTTTATTTTAAAGATGCCATTTTCACGCGTAAGTAACATGGTAAACAACAGGTCTTTAGTAGAAACGGTGACATAAACAAATAAATGACCATCCATAATTCAACACTATTGTGTTGGTGGACTAAATGTGTTCGATGGGATGTTGTTCTGTGGACTCTTACCTTTCAAAATAAACCCTGATGTACAGTAATAAATGCGCCTGTGTGTTGTTATTACGATGATATTCACTCCATATCTAATAAGCGTTTTCTGTAAAACTTACACAAATTTAGCAAATGCATTATTTATAAGCTTCCCATTGAAAAACAACTAGCTGCATTGGCTGCTTGAGGGTTGTAGCTTTAGACTGATGTATATGTTCTTTTTGGTGTAATCTATTCATAAACACTGACATGTGGAAAAACAGCACCCCAGTGCGTCCACGTCCTGGTGCTGGCTAAGAACACTCACTGCATTTTAGCAGTAAGAAGCTACAATACAGATTATTGAGCTGAAGCTTGACTACAAAATTAAATCGCAAATCAAATCGAAATCGCAATATCTGTCAAAAAAATCGCAATTAGATATTTTCGCCAAATCGCACAGCCCTACTGGCTACGTAATTCACGCTCTCCAGAAATGTATATGGGGGTACGTGTTCACAATGAGCCTGTGTTGGAGAATTTGTGTGCTTGGTTATGGCTGCACGATATTGAAAAAAAAAATTATGTTTTGCTTTGTTTTATTGCGATATGGATATATGTTCACAGAAATAGCTCTGAAAAGAATTCATGAATTTATTTATTTTTGATTGGGATCATTTTGTAGGAGAGTAAATAATGCAGAAAATATAAATAAGCATAATACAAGAAAGCAAATATTAAATAGAAATTAACAGTACTTTGTGGTTTTTGGGCCAGAAATCAAATCAAATGTAAAATAAAACTGCATAGTCTTAATTGTTTAAATAATTCAGTAAAATTAATCTAAATACAATTTCTTGTGCCTGAATGCTTTACACTCCTGAAATGCTCTCACATTCACAGGCCTTAAAAACTTCCATTATGCCTTAACACTGCAGTGACTGCACAAATCGAATGTGTTCGTAACTGTGGAGCTGCTCAGCTATAATTCCGACTTTTACATTTTGTGATTGCGATGTGACTATTGCAAATGCGTACATTGCAATATCGATGCTGAAGTGGTATATTGTGCAGCCCTTGCATGTGTGCAAAACTGATGAAGATGTTTTCCCAGTTTGTTAGTGTGTTTTTTTTCCTAACTTGCAGTGTTTTCTCCCTGCCACCTTATTTACACCTAAGCAATTTTGCTTATTAATAGTTATTTAAAGCATAGACAGCTTTAGGTATTATGTAGGGTTAGGGAAGCAGAATAAGATCTTGAATCTTAATGAAGGGGCCAAAGCTCAAACCAGAGGTGTTGGTGGTCTAATACTTTTGCACAGTACTGTACATGAATAAGCCTGTGTAAGACCTCAGTTGTGTTGGTTGGTGAGTGGGCATTTGGACAAAGAGAGAGATTATTGTGTTTCTGTGTTATTACTTGCAGGGTTTAACAAGGTCCCCGCTGAAAATGACTAGACATGTGGCTGAGAATTCACGATCGGATGCAATTGCCTTTATTTTTAGCTACTGTATGAGGGGCTTTTTTGGAATGATGTGCAATGAAATGTGGGAGTCCAAAAAGGGATTCATTGTGAGAGCTGTAAAGATCTGTTGTAGGGGGGGTGAAGTAGTTGTCATGACACAAAGCCGTCTTTTATTGTTTTATAGCCTTGCATTTTTATGACCAGAACTGGGAATGCAGTGTGATGGTAATTAATAAGGTTCGTGTTTTGATCTAGCGCTGTGGTCTTGGTGAAAGCACCATGAAAATCGCAGAAGCAAGCAACTGCCAAAGATCATATTAAAGAGTATTGTGTAGACCATGATGTAAGTGTTTTCTTTGCACGTTTGTGGCTTCATCGTGTAACTTTATGTCAGTTTTTGTTTTATTTAGCTGCGAATATACATTCATCTGTATAATTATTCCAAAAGTGGTTTTAAAAGCTGGATTATTATACGTGGCAGTGGCAGCTGTTTCATGCTGGTCATTTTCTTGGGTTACACTTTTTCTTATCTCATGGGAAGCCGGGTCTCGGATCATTTTGGGGAGACTTTATCATAATTGGGCCTGTTGAGAGCCCAGGAGGAATCAGTTCACAGGATACTCTGGTTACCATCTCATGCATTTAACTCCCTATTACCTATCCAGCTGTCAATGTTCTGAGGGAGTACAACCCTTAAGGGAAAAAAAGGAAAGCATACACTAATGTTAAGAAAAACTTAACTGCGTTTTTGTTGCTTGTTTTTTTCAGTGTTTATTAACGCTTCTTTTTTGTCACTATAATCACAAAATGTTTGTTTGCTTAATGTGTGTATTTAGTCATTCCCTATCACAGCTGTAGGATGCATACACACATGGGAGATTGTCTGGAACAGTTGGTCAACACTGGTGTGCAAGGGATGATTTATTCATCAGCATGTTCACATGCATTGCAGAACTGCATGTTCCTTGACAAGTTATTTAGGCATAGATGGTAACTCTTCATGCAAAATGTTTGCAATTTCTGTCAGTTTTCAGCAGAAATTAAAGCTAGGGGCAGTTAAACAACAACCAATTTGATTTATTTTTACTCATTTTAATATTACAGAGCAGATTATCACTTAATAAAGCCCTCAAAACACTTTTACGTGTTCCATAGTACGTTACTTAGTACTGTGTAATAGTGTAAGGTGAGATTAATTACGAATTAAGTAGTTACTGTAATTTAATTGATTATCCCACTGGAAAAAGTAAAGTAAGAGATTACTGTTAATTCTTATGTAATTTAATTACATATATTTATGATGTGTTTGCCTCAAATGCAGTAAATACATAACAACACTGTATGAATCAATCCAAAAATCAAGAGTAATTGTTGTTGTTTTGTTTTAGTTTTTTGTTTTTGCTGAGGTTTGAAACTTGAGGTTAGTATAATAGTGAGGTTAGTATAATAGTGAGCAAGTTTAAAATTTTTGGTGAATCTTTTTAACTAGCATGAGTTAAGTATATGGGGATCCAGTCGGTAGCACGATCGCCTCACAGCAAGAAGGTTGCTGGTTCGAGCCTTGGCTGGGTCAGTTGGCATTTCTGTGTGGAGTTTGCAGGTTCTCCCCGTGTTCACGTGGGTTTCCTCCGGGTGCTCCGGGTTCCCCCACAAGTCCAAAGACATGCGGTACAGGTGAATTGGGTAAGCTAAATTGTCTGTAGTGTATGTGTGTGAATGAGAGTGTATGGATGTTTCCCAGTGATGGGTCGCAGCTATAAGGGCATCCGCTGTGTAGAACATATGCTGGATAAGTTGGCGGTTCATTCCGCTGTGGCAACCCCAGATTAATAAAGGGACTGAGCCAAAAAGAAAATGAATGAATGAATGAGTAAGGTTTACAGTAATTTATTTACTTTTTAGAATAAGCCTATGTTGGAAACAGCAGTGAAATAGTACTAGTACTGGTAGCTCTCCTTGGGTCTCAATTATCAAACTTTTGATAAACCAAGTGAATGTAGGACAGGACAAATTATTTATAATCATTTGTGTAATGATATAATCATAAATGTATAATTATTAAGTGAGTAAGGTCATAAACGGTCATAAATCAGTTTGGTACTTACTCTGGATTTAAGTACACCAAGATGTTTTGCAGTAAGAAAGGAAAAAATATAATGCAAGCATTGACAATTTTTCAATGATCATTTTGGAAAAGTGGCAGAATGTGTATTTTTTCTGATGAATCATGTTGAACTGCATCCCAATCATCACAAATACTGCAGAAGATCTATTGGAACTCGCATGGACCCAAGATTCCTACAAAAATCAGTCAAGTTTGGTGAAGGATAAATCACGGTTTGGGGTAACATTCAGTATGGGGGCGTGAGAGATCTGCAGAGTGGATGGCAACATCAACAGCCTGAGCTATCAAGACATTTGTGCTGCCCATTGCATTACAAACCACAGGAACGGGCAAATTCTTCAGCATAGTTTTTCTTCTCATACTTCAGCCTCCACATAAAAGTTCCTGAAAGGAAAGAAGGTCAAGGTGATCCAGGATTGACCAGCCCAGTCACCAGACATAATAATAATAACAATTAACAATTCCTTAAATTTTTATAGCGCTTTTCTGTACACTCAAAGCGCTTTACACATTGGGGGGATCTCCACATCCACCACCAGTGTGCAGCATCCACCTGGATGACGAGACGGCAGCGATATTGCGCCAGACCATACACCACACACCAGCTGATTGGTGGAGGAGACAGAATGATGAAGCCAATTATGATATGGGAATGGTTAGGAGGCCATGATGGACAAATAGGAGGCCATTATCAGGCAAAATTGGCCAGGATGCAGGGGTTAAACCTCATGGGATTTTTAACGACCACGGAGAGTCAGGACCTTGGTTTAACATTTCATCCAAAAGACAACGCTCACTGAGCAGTATAGAGTCCCCTTCACTTTACTGGGGCATTAGGGCCCACACAGACTGCCCGTTGAGTGCCCCTGCTGACCTCTATAACTCCACGTCCAGCAGCAACCTAGCTTTCCCATGTGGTCTCCCATCCAGGTACTGACCAGAAACAGCCCTGCTTAGCTTCAGTGGGTGACCATGTGAGAGTTCCAGAGAGCTAGCTGCCAACATGAACATTATTGAGCATGTCTGGGATAAGATGAAGGGGAAGATGAAGAAGGAGGTATTGAAGATGAATCCAAAGAATCTTGATGAACTCTGGGAGTCCTGCAAGAACGCTTTCTTTGCCATTCCAGATGACTTTATTAATAAGTTATTTGAGTCATTGCAGAGATAAATGAATGCAGTCCTCCAAACTCATAGGAGTCATACACAATATTAATTCTTTTTCCACTGCACCATGACTTTATATTCTATACTGTACATTATTTCTGTTAAGTGACAAGACTTTTGTATAAGTAAAGTCAGACCTTACCATCCTGATTAAATAGTTAAAAATCAAGGCATGATCATATTTTATTTTGGTAAAATAAGCGTAATCTACTAGAAGTCAAGTTATTATTTGTTGTTCCTAAAACTTGGATAGGTGACAAGACTTTAGTCAGGTACACAGTTGCATTGGCATGTTTTGGTTTGCATGTAAATTGGGGCAATGAGTTATTACAGTAAGCTGACTTTTCAGTGTACTGCTGTGAATGTAAATGTGGAAATCAGTTTTTTGATACTCTTAGTGCATCTACGACCCAAACTTCATGGTGGTTCCATGGCTCCAACTTTATTGTGATTTACAAGTGGAATGTGTTTGTGTTCGTGTTGTAAGGTAGGATGCAGGAGCAAGTGGACACATCTGGACTAAATAACGGGCCAAATATACTCCCAAAATCTCCTGTGTGAGCATTTTGAAAAATAATGACACACAACACAGGAACGAAATGAATGTTGGCCAAGTCAGTGAATAACTGGACAGCCGTGTCAATGAGAATCATGGTGTCGAGTGGAAAAGTTGCTTAGCTGCTATTGCTGTTGAAATATGACCCTGAACTTGGAACATTCATTCAAACTGTTCTGTTTATAGGTGTAGAACTAAAAAAAAACATGTTTAGTACTGACATCTGTGATGCTAAACTAATGACAGAATACAGAAATATTGTACCTGTAACAGAAATAAGAGGTGCGTTTTTGTTGTATTGAATATATTCTTGCAGTATATTTTTAAATGTTACTATTTAAAAAAAAAAACTACTTGCTGATCATTTTAGATTTGGCCACTTAATTGGACTTAATAGTGGAAAATAGTACAATATCATGAATTTCTTAACACACTTAATTTCACTTTTTAAAAGAGCAATTTAAAAATCTGTGTTGGAGATATTTAAGATGCATGTTAAGTGAACATTTTTTTAAATCTGAAAAACAATGCTGAAGTCAGATATTCTGCTTTGAAAATGTCTGTGACGTGCCAGAACGTCTGTCTTTGTTTTGGTTCCTTTAACCCGCCCAATGCCAGTTTAGCCAATTATATTTCAGCACCCCGGGTTGCCATGGTGGAAAACCACGTGTTTCGTTCATTCAGTCAAAAAGGCTCTCAAAAGTTGCATTCGCGACCGATCTGCGATCTCCGGTGGACAGTATAATAACAGCTTCCGAAATTAGTCGCAGATTCAGAGTTCAGTGTAGGTGGGCATAGATTAATTTTTTTAATCTAATTTTAATCTAGATTAAAATGGCTCATTTGAATTCTGCCGAAGGCATTCAGAATATGTGTGCTACCCAAATAATAAGTCTTTGAGAACGGGTTTCTCAAGCCAGGTGGCGCATTAGACCAGGGGCTCATCTCCTGTTTCCAAAATGCATCACAAACTGCTTGAGAAACTGTTCTACTATGATAATTGGTGATGAAAATAAATGATGTTCAATAAGATGTACTTGTGTTTACTAACTGTTTATTCAGTTAATTTGAACTGTAGGCCTTCATAAGCTCGAAACATCGATTCTTGCTTTTGATGTACATACATACAGAAAATGCTCCTTCGCAAAGGCAAGTTCCTGACGGTGTGTCAAGCATTGAGTATGTTTACATGGGCAACAATACTTTAATACGATTTTAATATGATTAAAACAATACTCTGATTAAGAGTCGACCATGTAAACAGTGATTTTTGATTACCTTAATGCGACTAAAGTCATAACTGAACTAAATAGAAATGGAATTAAGACATGGAGTATGCAGATTTTAGTGGCATTACTGACAAACTATTACCGTCATGTAGGACTTTTCGCCATATTTTCCGACAAGATCCACACAGGCGGCTGTCAGTAAAGGACCACACACACACACAGATGCACACACACAAACACACACACACAGACACACACACACACAGACGCACACACATCGCGAAATGCGCAAGTTTTTTTTTTTTTCAATTTGGCTTACTTTATTAAATTCCATAACACTCTCACCAGTCCTTACTCATTGTTTGCCTCTAATACCCCAGTTTGTCACGGCGCATGAATGAAATGTTCATGAACTAAAGTGAAACTGCCGAACTGCAGTTAAGTCAGGCATCCTGCTGATTTGATTCAGAAGGGCACTGTTTTGTCAGACAGCCATTACGAAAGTAACTAAAACTGCAATTCATCGACTTGCCTTGGGGGGCTGGCTCCAGGAAATCCAAGTGCTTTCTGACTACATTGGTAAATTGGCCATTTTTACAGCTGATAAAAAAAGATGGCTTTGGTGCATATACGTAGCCATGATTACCCTTCATGACAACTGTGAGGGGGGTGAATTTTTTTATAACTCATTTGTTTCATTTTTATTAAGTTATCTTAAGTCTGCATAATTAAGGGCGTGGCCACTTGAGTGACAGCTAGCTGCTCGCTGTCTCGTCACCTCAGCTGATTCTGGCTAATTAACCGCTGAGCTCGGCATATTCATCGTATTTTTGTTTTGGTTAATGTTTCTTTACACAGTCATTTGCCTTATGGAAATATTTCCTGCAATTATCAGATACTATAGCATGCTGTGTGCACTTAATTGTGCTTACAAACCGTTCAAGTTGCCTCCATTTCCCAGGTGAGTGAAATTATGTACTTATATACCATCTCTATAAATGTATTTGTTTTATTTAGGATAATTTATCATTTATAATGTTCTTTAGAGCTGTAATGCACTCCAGAATCTGACAGATTGATTAGCTGTAGGTTATAGAACAGTCATCTGGAGCGTTGTCATACCGTGTTATGCCTGGATTTCATAAACAGCCTAGCATTTACTAACACTGACTATATTTGAAGTGTTTGGAAGTAATTCGCGTTTTCCTCCTCTAGAAAAACGTCATAAGATCAATGTTTAGTGGCTCAATGTGTTACAACAGTGTTTTTAAAAGTCTAAACACTTTATTGGTATAGTGTACAACCAAGCACATGTGGTCAGAACACAAACGAGTTACAGGTAATGAAGTATTAAGCATTTCTCCCAAAGTAAAAAGTCTGTTTAAGCCAGGTCTAAGCAAAATGTTGAGAATCCAGCATGCGTCTGTAGCTCTGCTTGCGTTCTGCCTCTTTGCCCTTGTTTGGTATCCCGCGATTAGTGTGATGACGCGCGAACAAAATGGCGACGGTTGCCCGCGCCTACTTGTAGCTTATTTTGCAGCGCTCAGAAACCTATGGGTGACGTCACGGATACTACGTCCATATCTTTTACAGTCTATGGTGTGAACACAAAAGGAAAATTGCCAGAAAGAGCGCATTCACGTCTAGAACGTGCTGACGTGAGACGTCTACTCCTGCCAATCAGAACATTCAGATGCATTCACATCTGCGCTGTTTATGAAAATAAAAGCCTTTGAATATTTTTCCAAACACATTTAGCTGCTAGATGTTAGTCAGATAACATTTCTATGTTCCTTCTTAATGTCAACTGTGTAAAAAAATATCGATAACACACTTATGATAACCCGCTGTTTGTTTACCTTAAGGCTCTGTTTCAGTTGTGTGTGCTCCGGTGAGCGCCAGCACACACACATATTAGGTATATCTCGACATGCGAAAGTGTTCCTCCATGTTTAAATCAAAGTTGTTCACAATACTTATCCATCCACAAAATTTGTAATGTAATCAAATGTGTAAATATTTAGCTGCGGTTTGTGCATGTGCCTTCGGATGTCTCTGGGACAAAACAGCTGCATGAATGCTAAAGCTTTAAATAAAAGTCAAATTTTCAACAAAAGCTTGACCCCTTCCATGTACAAGCGCAGCCGTTAGAGGCCATTTCTGGTTAATGATGTCAGAATTTATCAGAATTTTTGAATGCTCTTTTCCGGAAAAATTCCGGAACGTTTTTTCCTGTGTGAACAGCGCTTTTTTGAATTTACCGGTAAAGTAATTCCAGTAATTTTCCGGTTATTTACCGGTATCACTGTGTGAAAGGGGCTATTGTAACCCCCTGTTCTAACAACACATTACATGATGAGATTTGCAGTGATAAGCAATTTGGCTGTTTGTACCAGACGAAACACAACAGAAATTTAAAAACAGCCATTCAAAAGCACAGAATATATGTGCACTCACTGCATATATCCAACAAATGGTAAGATTTATAATCTAATTAATACATATTAAAACTCTTTAACATTATTAAATGTACATGCTAAACCAAAAAAATAAGGAAAATAGAAAATATTCCTTCTATCGCATGCCGTTGCTTTTATTTAAAAAAAACGGCATAAATCAGCCTTTAGGCTATAGTCTGACTCGCTCCCATTGGTGTCGTCAATCTGGCAACCTGCTCTTACTTGTGTTTTGAGCCAGGCGTGCAATACCTAGTTCAACCACTGGGTTTCAAACTTATATTCTGCAGCTTTAAAGTTAATACAGCATATCCTTAATATACCAAATTGGAGTTTCATCATTACAAAAGTGTAAGTTCAAATATAAGAAATGCAAGTTTTATTTCAATAGAGAATACAAAAAAGTACTGACGATATAAAAAATATACTTAAAACACTAAATTCAGATTCTCTTTTTAAAGTTCTGCTGAAATGCGGTTCTTTTTCACAAGGGTGGTCTATGACAAAATATTTAGTCAGTCCCAGACATTTAACTGTTAAGATAAATATATGTGACCTGACAATGGTTTTGCTTTAGACCATCATAACCATGAGAAAGCTAATTTCACATAATCAGCATGTTAAATTTAGTATGATTCTCCCAGGACTTACTGTAATGTACATTATGATGTATTATTCCACAGTGCCTCACAATTTTCCCCTAGGTTCTGTAGACATGGCAATCATCAGTCACTACTTTTTTATCAGTCTCCAGAGGCTGTAGCTTGTTGATTTATGAGGCTGAACCAGTTGACTTCCTGAAGAGGTGCAATTTCACACATATTTCAGTGATTTATGTAATAACTAGCCCTTTCTAAAAGTCCCATCTAATTTTAAGCACCAGTACAAATTTCATGCAAATGTAAGCATCTATTTTGTAATTCCAAATAGCAATTGAAAAATTAACTCATAACTAAATTCAGAGTTTTTACCTAAAGGTACTCTATGTAACTTTTGATCATGTAACGATCAATAATAAATAAAAACTGCATGTGTCTTGTGAAAGAATGTTGGGTGAATTTATAGTATTAAATGAGCAACCTTGTGCATAAGGTTGGTCAACTGTATAAGCCCCACTTTTAAGCTTTTCCTCACTCTCATGTCATTAACAAAACCAGCTCAAACTAAAAAAGAGCTGCATATTACAACCTCTCATCACCAGCTGTAGAAATGCATATGTCTGCATTGTTATTCAAAAGAATCTCATAGCTTGAGAAATATTATATATTCTTTCACTGTGCAAGATGAAATATGTTTAAACTAAATATAATACATAATATATAATATTATTATAATGTAACATAATATATTACATTATACTATACATGTATAATAATTTAATTGTAATTCTAAAACACACATAATATACTATTATAGTTCTGTTATAATAATACATAATTATAGTCTTGTTAGTACCCGATTATAAGGCTACCAAGAGTGTGTGCTTTTTGCTATATAGATGTTTCTGTATTTATCTGTAACTGTTTTGTAAAAATAGAGTTTTAGTATGAAAGTTATGATGAATCATAATTTGTTCATTATAACTTTCATACAGAGCGTTACGGTGGTGTAGTCGGTAGCACAACCGCCTCACAGCAAGAAGGTCGCTGGTTCGAGCCTCGGCTGGATTGGCATTTCTGTGTGGAGTTTGCATGTTCTCCCCATGTTCGCATGGGTTTCCTCCGGGTGCTCTGGTGGTATAGGTGAATTGGGTAAGCTAAATTGGCCGTAATGTATGTGTGAATGAGTGTGTATGGATGTTTCCCAGTGATGAGTTGCAGCTGGAAGGGCATCCGCTGCGTAAAACATATGCTGGATAAGTTATTGGTTCATTCCGCTGTGTCCCCAGATTAATAAAGGGACTAAGCCAAAGAGAAAATGAATGAATGAATGAACTTTCATACACAGCTTTCACAAGGACATTTGTGCATATGAATGATTATAGAACGTATTGTTTGGATTGAGTTTCAACTTTGACTATTGACAACTAATACAAAACAAATGCAACATTGCAATTCAAAATGTTTGATTAAACTAATAACATGTTGATTCTTTGTACTTGAAAATATATTATTTAAAAAATAAGAGTAAATGAGATCTGTGATTTACCAATAGATGTCAGTAATACTCTATTGTAGTATGTGAAAATTAAGCTGTTCTGCTTCCAGTGTTGCCAACTTAGCAATTTTCTTGCTAGATTTGGCAACTTTTCACACTACCCTAGCAACTTTTTTTTTCAAAAAGCACCTAGCAACAAATTTAGCAATTTTTAACATTCATTTGGCTACTTTTAGCCATTTTTTAAAAAGTGACTCAAAAGAGCAGTGGCTGCAGGCTTCACTCAACACACAATTGTTGGTAATTTAGCTAGCAGTAAATTCCAACAGTGCTATAATTGTTGTCACTTTCACAAATGTGTTAATTTCACAAGTTTAAAAGAGTAAGTACACAAGCTGTGATGTTTAAAAGAATGTAACTGTTCATTATCTGTGTTATATTTAAAAATAAAAAATTCTTATCAAAAAGTGTTTGTATTACTTTTACAAATAGTCAACTATATTTTTTTTACAAATCTAAATGGACATATTTCAAATAACGTTTTTGCTGAGATGGCCAGTCAATTTGAGAAAACATTAATTATTTTGTATACTACATAAAGATGTAGTTTTGAGTTGCGATTACGCAATGACGTCATAACGCAAAGTATTATGTTAGTAAGAACCTATTTATTGTGCATTTGGATGTAATGTTTTAATATAATATAATACACGGCGCCTCAGAGAGTAGAGACATGACGGGCTTACGCTTGTCAAATACTACATGATGATGTCACTGATATGCAAATTAGTGCGTGACGTCATCTGGCAACATTTAGGTCGTACTCACACTATGTACAGTTGCCTTGAACTGGGCCAAAGCACGCTTGTCCCCCCTCCCGTCTCCCCCGACGGCCCGCACTCACATTACATTCGGGCCTGGGCACGGTTACGTCATCGATGACGCGCTGTTCAGTTTAGAAAGAGAAGCGCTCTCGCTCAGCTCAGTGGAGATTTCTTTAGTTATATCGTTTAAGTCGTTTGATATGCGGTGACACGCAGTCAAACATTTCGCCGAACAGATCAGCCACTTTTGACGCTCATAAACAATCACAAAGTCCTCGTGCTGCAGGAATTAGGAAGTTTGCTGAAGGCGCAGCTGACGTGCAGTGAGGGGTTTGCGTTTAATAATCTACGACAGTTTGCGTTCATTGAACAGTACAAATGATTAATTAATCCATATGAAACAGTCCCTTTTTAAAAGTCACGTCTCGCTTTCAGTTTTTGGCTTAGACACCCCTGCTGAAAAATCCAGCTTAAACCAGCCTAAGCTGGTTGGCTGGTTTTAGCTGGTCAACCAGCCTGGTTTTAGAGGGGTTTTGGCCATTTCCAGGCTGGTTTCCAGCCATTTCCAGCCTGGTCTTAGCTGGTCAGGCTGGAAAATGACCAGCTTAAACCAGCTAAAACCAGCTTGACCAGCCTGGTTTAAGCTGGACATAGCTGGCTTTGGTTGGTCAAGCTGGTTTTAGCTGGTCAACTCCCAGCCTGACCAGCTAAGACCAGGCTGAAAATGACTGGAAACCAGCCTGGAAATGGCCAAAACCCCTCTAAAACCAGGCTGGTCGACCAGCTAAAACCAGCCAACCAGCTTAGGCTGGTTTAAGCTGGATTTTTCAGCAGGGACGCTTGCACTCACACTGCAAGCGTACCGCGCCTGAGCCCAAGTGAACCGCGCTCTGGTCCACCTCTTTCAACCGGGCCAGGGCCGGCCAAGTGTACCATGCCTGAGCCCGATTCAGAGCACTCACACTTCTCAAACGGTCCGGGAAACGGGCCTGGGCACGGTTCGGATAGCATAGTGTGAGTAAGCCCTTAGCTACTTTTTGGGCAGGCTTTAGCTACTTTTCATTGGAAATAGTTGGCAACACAGGCTGCTTCAGACCATTGCAGGTTCACTAAGTGGAATATAGCTGTTGTCAAACTACTCTACTACTTACTGAAAAAACGTAGCTAGCTACTGGAAAAGCTACATTGTATCATACATAAATTAGCTACAGTCAAGCTACTGGAAATTGGAGCTAACTTAGTGGCTGAGCTAGTTGTAGCTAGCTACTCCCAAACACTGGCTCTATGTATATAACTCACTCTAGCATGGTTAAAATATACTACCTGTTGGAGATGAAAAAGAAGCCATCTTAATTGCTGAAGCTAGCCAAGCTAAAGTTTAATCAAGCCTTTGTCATATTAGCAGTTGTGTCCAAACTCAGTTTTCAAACTGAGTAAATTTGTTGTCTAGAAGGCTTAAGGAGGGTAGAAGCTTCCTTCAGGAGCAGGCTTTTACACCTTTGGCTTACAGACTGCAGTGTTTAGGTATATTTTTACATCTGGTGCATGGTCCATGGTCAACAATATCACACATGCCCCTGAGAATCTGAAGCTATTCCTCTCTGTTTAATGGTCTGACAAGACACAGTCGAATATGTAAAAAAAAACCTTCAAATATGTCCCAACAGATCTAAAATAGAAAGTTTTATAATAGACTTACTATAGTGCATAGTACTAAAATACACAGACTTAAATAAAGTGTTTTATGTTAAGACAAAAAATTATTTTTTAAATTATTTAAATTTTAAACATTCAGTTCCTTTAAAATAAACTATATGGTGCATTATTTTCAACTGTCTTCAAAAGCTTGTTCTAAATCGCTGTGCTGATTCACAATATTCTTTGTACCATAGACGAGAGAGGTGTGTCCCTGCTGCAACTTATTGGGAACCTTCCTCCTGAAAATATCACTCGGGGTCAGGACCCAAATGGAAAAGCATATTACCTCTTCACAAACAACACCAACATGGAGCAGTTGGCACTCACACACCTTCCCTCGCCCCTCTACCGAGACTTCTCTCTGGTCTTTGACTTGAAGCCCACCTCTAAAGATGCTGGGGTCATTTTCTCCATCACTGACTCCAATCAAAATATAATGTATGTGGGGGTTAAGCTCTCTGCGGTTGAGGATGGCAAAAGGAAAGTTATATTTTATTACACAGAGCCTGATGCAGAAAAATCTCAAGAGGTTGCCAGCTTTGAGGTGGCACACCAGCCTGAAGAGTGGAGCCGCTTCTCTCTGGCTGTCAATCTAGGCCAGGTGGTTTTCTATGAGGACTGTGATTCTGAGCCTAAGGTAGTAACGTTTAAGCGCTCACCGGATGACTTGGAGCTTGAGACAAACTCCAAGATCTTCGTTGGACAAAGTGGAGCTGATGATCCAAACAAATTTCAAGTATGTCCTGTGTTATATGTTCTATTATTTTTTTTTTTAATATACAAAATGTTAAATGTTGTCCTGTGTCTTGGAACTGTCTGTCTTTTGGTAAAATCCTAAATTAAGGTTATGCTAGTCACCAAGAATGCCAACTATAAATATAACTATAATGATAATATATTTGCATCCACGGTGACAAACAATACAAATTGGTTTGTTTTTAGTTCAGGTTTTTAGGCATTATTTTTGATCCCTACACCATTCCTCTCTTCGGAGCTCTGGACAGTAAACCCTTTAGAATAGGCCATATGGATGTGCATAAACTTTCAAATGAACTGAACTGTTCTAAATGAACTGTCATGAACTGTTCTAAATTAAAACATAATTTTCTTAATGTGCATATAAGGCAAATTAGGAATCAAGTTAACTGGGTGCATAAATAGCCAGAGAAAATGACAACCACAAAATGGCAAACTGCTGTTTAGAATCAAGCTGTTAATAAGACTACATACATAATTTGTCAAAAACAGAGAGATTGGTACAGATCTATCTTATGTGAAAAAGGACAACAAACTTAATTATGTTTACAGCACAAAATGAGAAAAAAAACAAACGTGCCTTTTATAAAATGAATTTAATGAATATTTGAAATTAGAATTATTTTTTGACTGCCGTAGTGTGCAAGGGCCTTTAATCTGTCTGCCTTAATGTGTCCAGCTGCATATTATCTGAAAAGACATTTATGTTCAACTGCAATCATATCTGACTAATGGTGATTGATGTTGTCTCTCTCTCTGTCTATGTGTGGGCCATGTCAACCTGTCATTTTTAGGGTATGATCTCAGAGTTAAGGATGGTCGGAAAGCCACAGGTTGCAGAGCATCACTGTGATGATTCTGACGATGACGACTATGAAGTAAGCAGCATATAAACCTATAAGTTCACTTCACAAACAAGTTTTAGTCAGTAAAATATCTGTGATTCACATTTTTTTTCCATAATCAGTTGAAGTCAGAATTATTAGCCTCCCTTTTGAATTTGTTTCTTTTTTAAATATTTCCTAAATGATGTTTAACAGAGCAAGGAAATTTTCACAGTATGTCTAATAATATTTTTTCTTCTGGAGAAAGTCTTATTTGTTTCATTTAAAACTTTGTTTTATTTTAAAATAAAAGCAGTTTTTAATTTTTTTAAAAACATTTTAAGGTCAAAATTATTAGCCCCTTTAAGCTATATATTTTTTCAATAGTCTACAGAACAAAGCATGGTTATACAATAAATTGCCTAATTACCTTAACCTGCCTAGTTAACCAAATTAACCTAGTTAAGCCTTTAAATGTCACTTTAAGCTGTATAGAAGTGTCTTGAAAAATATCTAGTAAAATATTATTTACTGTCATAATGACAGAGATAAAAGAAATCAGTTATTAGAAATGAGTTATTAAAACTATTATGTTTAGAAATGTGTTGGAAAAATATTCTCTCCGTTAAGCAGAAATTAGGGAAAAAAATAAACAGGGGGGCTAATAAATCTGACTTCAACTGTATGTATGCATTTGAATCTACTTTTTATGTTTAACATTCAACTCTGCAGTTTTAAAAAGTGACTTTTATTGACAGTGTTAGTTGTTTGAAGCAATCTACTGTTTAAGACACACAATGTGTAAATAAATCAGAATTATTTCAAACTATTAAATGTCAGTAAAATTCACCTTATTGAACCTGTCAGTTTCAAAAGTTGTCAAAGCAGAAATCAATGTTACAAAATACAGTTTGAAAGCACAAACAGACAAAAAGCACTTATGAATGAAATTAGGAGAAAGTATTTTCTTACAGTGCACAGTGCTCAGCATACAGTATATAAGTAAACCCCTCACAAATCTACCTTTTTAATCAATATTTTAATAGGAAGCTATACAATATATTTGTGCATATACATTAGATTAGTCAGTACTGAAGCCAAATCTGGAGCTTATCTAACGAAATAACTTACGATAATGGTCCAAAAACTAGTACAGCCAAATGTATGCGTTATAGAAAAATATTAAACAAATATTTAAAAATCAAGAGAAGCCAAAAAATAAAATAAAAATTGTTACAATTTTGTAGGTTGTATTATTTTTTGCAAAATTTAGCTTGAATTGAATTGCATTATATTTCAATTTCTAAATATGTTTGGTAACTAAAATATTATTTTAATATATATATATATATATATATATATATATATATATATATATATATATATATATATATATATATATATATATATATATATATATATATATATTTATATATATATATATTTATATTTATATATATATATATATATATATATATATATATATATATATATATATACAGTTGAAGTCAGAATTATTATAATAAAATATTATTTTAATATATATATATATATATATATATATATATATATATATATATATATATATATATATATATATATATATATATATATATATATATATATTTTTTTATATATATATATATATATATATATATATATATATATATATATATATATATATATATATATATATATACAGTTGAAGTCAGAATTATTAGCCTCCTGAATTATTAGCCCCCCTGTTTATTTTTTCCCCAATTTCTGTTTAACGGAGAGAAGATTTTTTCAACACACACACACATATATATATCTGTTTAATAAATCTGTTTTGTTTAAATGCATCAAAATACATTGCCTATATTCACTGAGAAATGGATACAAATATTCATTTTCAAAATGGGGTGTACTCAATTATGCTGAGCACTGTATATTTATACTGTATTTTTTTTATATGCAGACAATACTGACATTTATTGAAGATTTTTTAGCACTGGCTTAACTTAAAACTGTCTCTTATTTTAGGCAAACTCAATGGTCATGCTTATTTGTCATTATTTGTAGAGTTCTGGAGACAACGGAAGTGGAATCGACAACAGCATGAATATACAATATAATTTAGTAAGTGTTTTGGACATCAGTTTTTGCATTTATTTGACAAAAACACAAATGCCAAACCCATCCATTAAATATTCTGAACATTTGGTGAATATTTAAAATATTAAGAAACAAAAGCAGTTAATTTTATCAAAAAGACGTCAAATTCCTATCCCATTCATTACAAGAATTAAAGGTACAATGTCACTGCAGTGGTGTGGTATCATTTGCAAAACTGATACATTACAGGTATTGTACATACACCTGACAAAAGTCTTGTCACCTATCCAAGTTTTAGGAATAAATAATAACTTAACTTCTAGTTGATCATTTGGTATCAGAAGTGGCTTATATGAAAGGCAAAGACCTCTAGACTACGCTTATTTCACCAAAATAAAATATGATCATGCCTTGATATTTAATTATTTAATTAGGACAGTAAGGTCTGACTTTGTCTTGCCCCGGATATGCTCAATAATGTTCATGTCTGGTGACTGGGCTGGCCAATCCTGGAGCACCTTGACCTTCTTTGCTTTCAGGAACTTTAATGTGGAAGCTGAAGCATGCGAAGGAGTGCTATCCTGCTGAAGAATTTGCCCTCTCCTGTGGTTTGTAATGTAATGGGCAGCACAAAAGTCTTGATTCCTCAGGCTGTTGATGTTGCCATCCATGCCAAGCATGATTTTTCCTTCACCAAACTTGACTAATATCTGTGAGAATCTTGGGTACATGTGGGTTCCAATAGATCTTCTGCAGTATTTGTGATGATTGTGATGCAGTTCAACACATGATTCATCAGAAAAATCCACCTTCTGCCACTTTTCCAAATAATCAACTAGAAGTTAAGTTATTATTTGTTGCTCTTACAACTGTGATCGATCACAAGACTTTTGTCAGGCAGTGTAATAGTAAACAAACGTGTGCTTATTGTTAACAATAAAGTGTCAGTTTAGGGTACTGTCCCACTGACAGCTTTTGTATTTTTTTACGTTTCTGTCCTGAGTAAGATATTTTACATTAAACATGCTTGCGTATAGTGCATAAAAAACTGCTAAAAATATTCAAATCACACCCTTTAAAATGTTGTGAACTCTTGGTTTTTTAATACTGTGAAGCATGTAGATGTAATTAACATCTTATATCAGGATATATATCATAAACATTTGTCAGTAGATAACAATTGTAATTGTAGTGTGTACTAATTGTGGGTTTTCTGTACAGCCCCTGCCTCCACAAGTTGTTCCAAACAAGTTGGACATAGGTGCCCAACAAAGTGCGACAGGTCTGTGAAATTATCTATACTATAGCATTTAGCTTCTTTTTATTAATGTAAGACAAAAAGGTAAACAGGGACTTTATCAAGCTAATGTATTAATTGTTTTGTAAGTTTAGTAGTGCAATGTCCTTTACTGTTGGTTGACGCTTATATGGGGAGCTTGTGTTAGCCTAGGCTTTGACATATGCATTTTAAATTTTATTTAAATTCCAAACGAATATGAAAATAAAAATAAAAGGATACAAAAAGGTAAATGTGGCCAGCATTTGTAAGCTCAAAAATGTGATGCTGAAAGGCATACAGGCACAAATATCTTAATAGCAACTAAATATAAAGAAAATGCTGTGACGCCATCTTGTGGAGAAGAGTTTAATCATTTATTACAATGATTCAGATTACTTTTTAATAGTTTATTTTATCATTTATTTTATTTCACTTTATTGTTCAAATCATCACAATGCAAGTGAAGACTGGAGAAATAGTTGCTAAAAATTTGCTAAAAAGTCATAAAAAATCCAGAATTTTGCGACTTCACTTTGCTTTTATTTTTACCAAATAAATCATTAATGCAGCTTTTTTGAAAAAAGGAATGCTCTTTAAAAATGTACACGATTTTACTGACCTCAACATTTTGAACATAATATTCATGTATATTCTGTTTTTCTTATTGCAGTTTTAATTATTCGAATTTATTGCAATTTAATTATTTATTTTTATTGCTTTTTTTGTATGTTCACATTATATTTCTAATTGCTAGTTAACAGAGCATAACAATACATACGGTATATTATAGATATTACTGTCATCATTTCATTTAATATTTTGTAGGGATAAAGAAGGTTTTAAAAAATAAGAGGTTTGCTTACTTTATTCTTGTGCTAAATATGCCTGACAAAATTTTTTAATATGTAAACTGTAAGACATTTTTGTAAATGTAAATATTTTAGAATAAATTAGTATATCTATTTGTGCTTGCAAACTCTTTGTGTCAGTGACCATTGGTAAATGAATGAATGAATTAATAGGTTTCAAAGTGTTTTAGAACTTTCAGAACTTTTATCTGGATTTTCAGGATGAGTCTTCTAGTACTGTTTTCACCAGGTTTTTCTGGTGCTAAAGGAGTGAGCAAAGGTGTGAGAGATGAAAAATGGAGACTCACCGGGCCAAAACATGATTGGGCGACTTCCTCCAGCACAGATGGGACTCGTGGAGAGAAGGTACAATTTTCTTTTGGGTTCCCTACTATTGATTCCCTACTATGGAAATCAGTCGTGACCGCAAACGTTTTGGATGCCAACATTTTTCAAAATATCTTTTGTGTTCAACAGAAGAAATAAACTGATACAGGTTTAGTACAAGCAGAGGTAAATAAATGTGGATAGAATTTTCGTTCTGTAAGAGAACTGCTCTGTAAAACACAGTCAATCAAGTAAATAGACAAGTAAGATGTTAATTATATTTTTAGTATGGAGGGCATATTTAATTTGCATGGTAAATATTACATTCATTTTCTTCACGCTGTGTCCTAATTAGGCACTGGATTGGGGTTTTGTTTTAGTTTTTTCTTCATTTCATGTCTTTTTATATCCTCAGGGTGATCGAGGAGAGAAAGGAATGAAGGTAAACAAGTTTTGTTTTAGTGGCATACACACACTTCACCAGTGACAGACTGATAAACATTGGACTGATGTCCATTTCTCTATTTAGGGCAGCCTTAGGACTGGATCTCACATGGCCCTAAGTATTTAGACCCTTTGCTGTGACACTCATATATTTAACATAGGTGCTGTCCATTTCTTCTAATCATCCTTGAGATGGTTCTACACCTTTCATTTGTGTCAAGTTTGATTATATTGATTGGAATTGATTAGGAAAGCCACACACCTGTCTATATAAGACCTTACAGCTCCTAATGCATGTCAGAGCAAATGAGAACCATGAAGTCAAAGGAACTGCCTGAGGAGCTCAGAAACAGAACTGTGGCAAGACACAGTTAAGGCCAAGGTTACAAAAAAAATTCTGCTGCACTTAAGGTTCGTAAGAGCACAGTGGCCTCCATAATCCTTAAATAGAAGACATTTGGGCTGTTCGGCCAAACTGAGCTATCGGGGGAGAAGAACCTTGGTGAGAATGGTTAAGAAGAACCCAAACATCACTGTGGCTGAGCTCCAGAGATGCAGTTGGGAGATAGGAGAAAGTTGTAGAAAGTCCTCCATTACTGCAGCCCTCCACCAGTCAGGGCTTTGTGGCAGACATGGAGTTTGCTAAAAAAAAAAAACACCTGAAGGACTCCAAGATGGTAAGAAATAAGATTATCTGGTCTGATGAGACCAAGATAGAACTTCTTGGCTTTAATTCTGAGCGGTTTGTGTGGAGAAAACTAGGTACTTCTCATCACCTGACCGATACAGTCCCAACAGTGAAGCATGGTGGGGGCAGCATCATGCTGTGGGGGTGTTTTTCAGCTGCAGGGACAGGATGACTGGTTGCAATTGAGGGAAGATGAATGTGGCCAAGTACAGGGATATCCTGGACGAACACTCTGGGGAAGGTTCTCAGGACCTCAGACTGGGCCGAAGGTTTACCTTCCAACAAGACAATGACTGTAAGTACACAGCTAAAATTAACAAAGGAGTGCCTTCACAACAAATCCGTGACTGTTCTTGAATGGTCCACCCAGAGACCTGACTTAAACTTGATTGAGCATCTCTGGAGAGACCTAAAAATAGCTGTCCACTAACATTTACCATCCAACCAGATGTGGAGAGGATCTGCAAGGAGGAATGGCAGAGGTTCCCCAAATCTAGGTGTGAAAAACTTGTTGCATCTTTCCCAAAAACACTCATGGCTGTATTAGATCAAAAGGGTGCTTCTACTAAATGCTGAACAAAGGGTCTGAATACTTAGGACCATGTGATATTTCAATTTTTCTTTTTTAATAAATCTGCAAAAATGTTAACAATTCTTGTTTTTCTGTCAATATGGGGTGCTGTGTGTACATTTATGAGGAAAAAAATAGTGATAAAAAAATGATTTTAGCAAATGGCTGCAATATAACAAAGAGTGATATATATTATACTTTGTAGCCAAACTAATCTCTTAATGAGGTTAAAGTTATTGAGGATGAAAAAAAATGTCTTCTTTGTATTACTAGGGAGAGAAAGGGGTAGGACATCAAGGCCCTCAAGGTCTACCTGGGCCACCTGGACCTCCTGGACCCTCAGTCTCAGACAGAACAGTGAGTGTCAATGCAAATAGTGCTGCTCTGTATAGTGTGCTTTAATTAAAAAATGTAAACAGGTTTAACACAGTGGATTATATATTGTGTATTCTGTATACTGTTTTTAATTCATTCATAACTTCCATGGTTGGTGTGCAAAAGGTTCCCTTACAGTCAGTCTCTCCACTTTATCCCACTTTATCGCACTTAAGAAACAAGTCACTCCAAGTTAGTATAAAAAAAGAGCCAATGAATATTGGCGAGTGGAATATGCATAAAGGCCACTCTCATACATATGGGTATTTGAGTGGCTGTAGGCAGTCACTCATTAGATTTTTGATTTTGGAGCAAGCCAGATAACAGCATTGAGTTTGTTTGTTTGTTTGTTGGAACCACTTCCATTATGTGCATGTGATGGTGTATTCAGTGGCATTTAGCAGCATTTCTCTGGGTTACTTTGCTGTTCCTGAGAATCCCTTCTGTTAAAACAAACAAGCTCTCTCATCAAGAGCCCCTGTCTTTAGTATACTAGGATACCTGGTCATAGAAGGTCAGAGCTGCTCTGCTGGGTAATCTTACTGGCCCACAGCAAGCCCTGTCTTTGTCTCAGACAAGATCACTGGTTCATATCACAACACAGTCACACTCTCTTCTGATATGGATGATTGTCTGCATTGGAGAGCATGCTTTTTTATTGATGATGAATCGACCATGGATTCACCTCCCAAGAGACCACATTATCTCTAGTGGAGGGTTGGAGCTGCAACTGCATTTTGTGTGTGATACACCAGATGTGACTGGTGAGTGACGTGCTGCTTCCTTAACCACAGCCTCTGGGCCCATTTTGCCAGTAACTAGAGGTTTCTAACAGAGAAAGACTTCCTCTTGGTCAGGTAGGTTGAGGTACAGAACTTGCACAATGCTGGCCCTCCTGGACTGGTTTTCTTGAGCATGTACTCCTCACTACAGTCCCCTTCCTAAAGAATCGTCCTGAGAAAGAACCACCACTCTCAGGGAAGAGGCTCCATCTGTCATCCACTTTTAGATATGTAGAACCTGCACATTTGTTTTCCAGACTTGACACCAGCAGTAGTTGGCACTGTCATTCAGGGTAGAGGTCCTTCGATGAGGGCGCCTACATCTTGTAGTGGAGTCTATTCATTGACTGGGTACTTCTCAGTGACCCGACCCCCAAACTTGCCCAATTTGAATCATGTTATACTTCCTTTAGAAAAAATAAAAGAGAAGGCTGTCACTCCAAGGCACAGAAGTTTTTCATCCTTATCCTTTCTAGTCTACATGGGCAGTAGATGGTGGTGCATTCAGGAAGCATGACCTAATGATCCGGACTCTAGGAATGCCAGAATATTGAAACCCTTATAGGCTTCCCATGCAGGTCCTTTTAAATCTCTCTGAAAGCCTTTTGGGTTTTCAGAGAGACCCAGTAGAACCCAATGTATTATGTCGTGAGTTTGGCCGGGGCAAGTTTCACATTGTTCTAAGACCTCGATCTGGTTATGTACCTAAGTTTCCTATAATGTCCCACAAGTAGTGGACCTGCAAGCACTGCTCATGAAGGATGCAGGCCCAGCCATTTCTTATGTGCCCTGTCCAAGACCTACATTCCATTGGACTGCACACAGAATTCAGAGGTTCTCACCAGATCATTGTCTGTTTTGTAGGCCAGCAAAGAGAAGTGGCTTTTCTAGACTAGTCCACTTGATTCTGATGCCATTACCTGGACGTAACCAGTCAGATGGCGAGCCATGCCCCCTGAGATAATGATCAGTAGTGCTGTCTTTCCCTGAGAGTTGGTGCATGGCACCTCTCTAGCAGACATTACTAGAGCTGTTAGCAACACTTTGACAACACCAAACTCATTTACAAGATGCTACATTCTTCAATTGGAGCCAGTTCCTCCTGTGTATTAGGTAAGTGGTGAGGAAACGGGGCTCAGTTTCAGACTTGCTGTGCCATTTTCCCTAACCTGGACATGCATGTGCTTATTATTACTCTGCTAGTAATTTTCCCAACCAGATAACCTTAGAGAGTTCTTCCAAAGCTCCCACCGTCCAACTTGGTGGAGTAGACTGATGTTTATTCAAGTTAACCCTCCAGCTATCATGGTATTCAGTGCCTTAGTGGAATGCTCATATTCATCTTTGATCTATCTATTTCTGAATTTGGGTATACACTAAAGATTTCCAATCACATCCTTAAAATGGGGAAAACTTTGACAGACATATTGTTGTGAAGATGATCATTATTCTATCTTGATAAATGAGCTAATACTTGTTTTATGTTGTAATGTTCTCTCTTCAGACATTTGTGGATATGGAGGGTTCTGGATCATCTCAGGTATGTTTCAGTAATAAATCTAATACCTTCTAGTTTAAGTTCATATTATCAGTAGTAGTGTATGTTGCTGAAGTCTTTGATTTACTAAACAGGACAAATTTGCACAAGAGCTTCATCCTATAAAATCACTGATGGGGGTGAAAAGTAATGTGGATGATCTACTGACAATGTGTTAATTAAGCTGATTTCCATAATGACCAAAATGACTGTATGTGATAATCATTTATACAAAGCACGCAGGTGAATGTGAATTAAGACTATATGCCCGTAAACTAAGTGCCTCAACCTTAATAAATCATGTTTATATATTTTTTACTTTTTAGGGTTTATGTTGTCCTGGTCCACCAGGGCCTCCTGGACCCCCTGGGCCACCAGGTCCAGAATGGGAAAATGGATCAGAATTTGAGCCCACTGAAATTTCCCCAACTGGTCTACCTGGACAAAATGTGTTCCGTGGACGTCCGGTAAGAAAAAAAGTTCATTAAAGGTGTTTTGATTGCTTTAATGCATTTCCTGAAATGATTATACATAAATGCTCTCTACTCAAATCAGCTCAATCTTGCTAAAAAAAAGCTTGCAGACATGACACACAAACCCTTAAATACACATTACATACAACACAGCCTTACAGACTGAGATACATTTAAAACAGTACAGTACATACTGGTAGCAAGTTATGTTGCCTGTGAGCATTTACTGTAATTGGGAGGCAATTTATGTTTTTCTTTTAATTTCAGAAGTACAGCACAACAGTTAAAGTACAACCCCAAATCAGAAAAGTTTGGGACAGCATAGAACAGGGATGGGCAAACTTGATCCTAGAGGGCCGGTGTCCCTGCAGACTTTTGCTCCAACCCTAATCAAACACACCTGCCTGCAGCTTTCTAGTGATCTTGAAGACACTGATTAGTGTGTTCAGGTGTGTTTGACTAGTGTTGGAGCAAAAGTCTGCAGGGTCTGCAGTTTGCCCATCCCTGGCATAGAAAGTGAATTTACTTTGACTTGTATTTCATTGCAGACAGTACAATAAACGTTATTTCATTTTATCCTTATTTTATTTATCTATTTATTTATCTATTTATTTATTTATTTATTTATTTCAAAATAAACACATTTTAATTTTGGTTCTTGTAAAACATTTGAAAGTAGTTGGAACAGTAAAGCATTTACCACTTTATAATGTTGCCATTTCTTTTTACAACACATAAAAGACATTTAGGGACTGAAACCCAAATCATGTGTCATAACGGGATTATTGTTTATAGTTTAGGGAAATGTGCGTGCTTTTTGAAAAAACTGCAACATAAAAATTTTTGGATGTTTGGGAGAATTAATTAAATTATTTTCATAACTCAGGGGACCCCGGGTCGACCTGGAAAACCTGGTCCTCCTGGTCCCCCAGGTCAAAAGGTAATTGAAATATTCAAAACAAATTCATATACGTAGTGTTAAAATAAATTAAACAGCTAATATTTTTTATTTTTTAGGGAGACTGTGGGAAGCTAGACTCACCAGGAGTTTCAGGGGAAAGAGTAAGAAAAGTGATGCTAGAATGTGGAATGAATGGGATGTTAAGATTTAATTGCATAATTCTGAAAATTCTTTCTTTTCCTTGTAGCAAAGCTCCTCCAATTGGTTTTTTACCAATTGGTTTCCATCATGGGAGACTAATGAGGCACAGGTATCCTAAAGTCATGCATGACAGCTGGGTGTGGTGTCAAAAGAGTGCGAAAGAAAATCATTATCTTTGCTGTCGTGCAGTCATGTGCACACACACACACTTTATATACAAAACTCTTTGAATAAACTTAGCTTTTAGTGTGACAATGGTTAAGACAATTTATTATATTGAGACAGGTCTGGTTGCAGACTGTGTGCAGTTGCAAGCTGAGATGCATGCAATGCTTTTAATGCACATACCTAACCTCAGCCATAACCCCACCCCTCACAGTGATGTCACAAGCTCCATTGAGTGCATTGCGTCTGACATTGCCTCTTAGAGACATGCAATGTCGGCTTGCATATGAAGAGTTCAGATGCAAAACCCTCTAAATCCATCAGACCCCTTTTCTTGTAAACGAGCATTTTCTATCAGGCTCCTATAATTATGTTCAGAAGGTTTATTTTATATGTAATGATAAGATTATTAGCTAGTAAATAAAATAACTGTTTTTCAAAAATGTCACTTTAAACATTTCTTTGGTTTTTAACAAGGTAGATTTTCTTTTGTGTCAAAACCAGCTAAATCCACTTCTGCTTTTTATGCAAAACCCTCTAAATCCACCTATTGGAACAAGACAGTGTTATTAGTTGAAAATCACTAAAGATGCAATTAGAAATTATTTTACCAAACATAAAACACATTACACAAACCACCTGAAATTTAAAATATATAAATCTGTCAAGTAAGAGGCGGTTCATTCCGCTGTGATAAACCAGGGAAAAAGCAGAAGGAAAATGAATGAATAAAATCTGAAAAGTAAGTGCATTAATCAATAACATTAAAACTGACATTAATTAAATCTTAACAATCTGTTGTCATTTCTGATATTTGGGATTTAGATTTAATGTAAGTAGAGCAATGTAAACATTGTAAGCTAAGCTTGTTAGTTTCAAATAATGTAGTGTAAAAACATTCTGAAACATCAATATCTGTGCATTGTCCATTAATATTAAAAGCTTATCAGACGTATAGGTATTATGAAGTAATATAAATAATGTATAGTTTTATACATTATATTTATCTTTTTAAAAATAGCTTAAATTAGCAAATAAAACACAAGGTAGGCCTACTGGGCAAAAGGGGATGCCTCTCAGACAATTTTAGAAGCTGTCATTCATTCATTCTCACCATACTTAAGGTCTTGGTCTCTTGTTTATCCTCATAGCATTCACATGGAATAAAAGAATGGCATCTTAACTCTGTCTTTTGTGAAACGAAGTTGCCGTTTAATGTATAGTAAATCGGACTCATTCAAAGTAGCGTCATTACCGAAAAACCATTATGAATGCATGCTACACTCCCGTTTGTGTTTTCATTCTCTTATAATGCACAGAGTTTTGAGGTAAGGCATATTTACATTTGCCATTCTCTGACAGTGGGACAGCCTCATCCAGTTCATCACCCCGTCTTTTAAAATCTAAATCGAAAGCGAAATAAAACGGTCTCCTTATAAAAGCCGGCGTATCAGCACGCTGCTACATTGAAAACTTATGATTCAATTCGCCCCTTCTGATTAGTTTTCAGGATATAGCAGCTTTTGCCAACAAACTGTAATTTCTGAATGCGCTGACGCTGGGATTTGAATGATTAGAAGCAAAAATATTTGTTGATGGTGAACTATGTGCCTAAAGCATTCACTCAATGTCATTATGTCATTTTTGGCGGAAGTGGCGTTTAGCAGCTTTTGCATCTGAACTCTTTATATGCAAGTCTGCACCCATATAGTATTGGTTATATTTGGTCTTGGTGGATTAGATCTGCTTATGCAACAGCTGCTGCTGTTGTTGTTAAAATACCCTTTTTAAAACAGATCTGTTAGCTTGACAGATTCATTAGATTTTAGAAAATGGGGATTCCTTGTTTCATATGTCCATGTTTTAGAGCTGATATCAAAGTGAACCCATAAACTAATGTCTGATAAATGTTTAAGTGTTCTTGGGAATTCCTTTCTCTTCAGGGTCCAGAAGGCTCATCAGGGATGCCAGACCAGGAAGGTTTGGTTGGGCTGCCTGGGCCCATGGGTCCTCAGGGACATCCAGGACCTCCTGGCCTCCCTGGACCTGCCTTCCAAATTACTGTAAGTTATTTAGTCTTTGAGCACCCTTAACATTTTTAACTGGCAACATAAATGATCAGTTGACCTTTTAGCCATAGGTTATTAAAACAAAAAAACTCCAAATTTGCTAGAGTGGTGTCAGAAACACAATTTAACCAAAAACAAATGGTCAAAAGTGTTTTGTTAGAGTGTTAAAGGGTCAAGGTGTTTGATCTCAGGACTCACCCACAGACTGCAATCACACAGAACTTGTGCTTCTATGGGGTCCAGCACATGATCTGCCATATAAGTTGTTTGTTTGTATGTGTTTTCAGAGAGGTGGAAATAAAACAGAGATAGACCTTCATTACGTTCCAGGAGCTGTGGGGCTACCAGGTCCACAGGTAATTAGAGGTCTTCTTGAATACATAGATCAGTAACCCACCCAAACTGACCAAAGTAATTTCCTACCAATAATTGACTTACATTTTTAATGTAAAAATGTAATGTATACCTCCAATGAAGATATATCGCCCGATATTTGTCATTTTTCAAATGAACTATGAATGGCTACATTTTTATGACATCAACACAGTGTCTATTCTTTATTTGTCTAATGATTTCTTTCCTCTACAGGGACCTCAGGGGATACCTGGACTTCCGGTGAGATTATGTGAAAGAAAACTGCCAGATTATTCAAATGTTCATCAAGGCAGTTCTAAAATTAGATCTCTTTTCTGAACTTTAAACTCTGCAGGGCAAACCTGGTTTACCAGGTATCCCAGGCCAAAAAGGTGATGAGGGACAAAGAGGCCGAGAGGGAATACCTGGATTAGATGGCTTTCCAGGACAAATAGTGAGTGATATTAACTAGCTTGAAGATGTGATGTGAACGACAATATTGTAACATTTAAATGGTTTGTTGAATTTTTACAGGGACTAAAGGGGGAAAGAGGGTGGAAAGGTGACCGAGTGAGTGTTTATTTCTAAAATAAAATTATTTGGGAACACTTAAGTGTAAGTGTAGAATGGCTGTGGAAAATGTTATGGTTATATCTTTATTTGTTTTTAGGGTGAGCCTGGTCGTAAAACAGGGCCTCCAGGACCACCAGGGCCACCAGGTCCTCCAGGAGAAGTGACCCATGTTAATGGCAGTGTGAGTGTTATAGAGTTAAACCCTCAACACTAAAAAAAAGTGATCAGCCTTCACTTAAAAAATAGTAAACCTGTTGCTCTAACATTCTTAAGTAAATGAACTTTGGATAAACATAAAAATAAGTTCAATTTAACAGTTCCAGCAGGTTTACTCAATTTTTTCAAGTTAAGTCAGCTTGTCATTTTTTAAAGAAACTGATTTGCTCACTTTATAAGTAAAGTAACTAATCACCTTTGAGAACTTTGTGTAACACTTCTGTTGCTAAATGAAAAAACTTACATTTCATTCTGGATAAAGGAAGAATATAGAACATGACCGACAGGTGAAAGGAACTGATTAATATTATAATAACTCTTGCGTAACATGTATATTCAAACTGTAGTATCCCCTATGATTTTACACCTATATATACTGCATTATGGGCTGCACGGTGGCGCAGTGGGTAGCACGATTGCCTCACAGCAAGAAGATCGCTGGTTCGAGCCTCGGCTGGGTCAGTTGGCGTTTTTGTGTGGAGTTTGCATGTTCTCCCCGTGTTCGCGTGGGTTTCCTCCTGGTGCTCTGGTTTCCCCCACAAGTCCAAAGACATGAGGTACAGGTGAATTGGGTAGGCTAAATTGTCCATAGTGTATGTGTGTGAATGAGTGTGTATGGATGTTTCCCAGTGATGGGTTGCGGCTGGAAGGGCATCCGCTGTGTAAAACATATGCTGGATAAGTTGGCGGTTCATTTCGCTGTGGTGACCCCAGATTAATAAAGGGAGTAAGCTGAAAAGAAAATAAATGAATGAATATAGTGCATTATAATCTATCCATGTTTTGTTTTTTAGATGACACCTGGTTTGCCTGGCCAGGCAGGATTTCCTGTAAGTTTTTAGTGTCTAATAAAATTTTCATTATCATGTCAAATGGATTTATAAATATTTTTTATTGTTTTGGATAATATGAATTTCTATTGCAGCTGGTGTAACATCATCATTAAGGATTTTTAACAATTAAATAAAAGCATGTTTTACCTTTATTAGATCTCAATATAACTTGTGGAATAATGTTTAAAATAAATATATTTTCAGTGAACAACTTTGAAAAACTATAAGAACTGTTTTATATAACATTTTTATATACTTTTATCTTTACAGGGACCAGTGGGTCCAAAAGGTGATCAGGGGGAACGTGGGCTTCCAGGAGTCTCTATTAAGGTCATATATTTTACACGTTTATCAAAACCTGAGAAAAATATTCCTCCGT
This sequence comes from Danio kyathit, assembly GCA_903798195.1. Lineage (NCBI taxonomy): Eukaryota > Metazoa > Chordata > Actinopteri > Cypriniformes > Danionidae > Danio > Danio kyathit. The sequence goes on along the minus strand of LR812524.1, from coordinate 23,711,258 downwards.
GTCATTATTTTAGAGTAGCCATCCTACTGTGTTAGAATTAGAAAGAGATTTAAATTGTTTACACTCAGCAATCAACTTTCCGAAGGCCCTGTATACAACATTGTTTACATGAATTATCCAACAAGACGGTCACACTTTATTTTGATGGTCCGTTTGTTGAATTTAAGTTACATTGCAACTAATTATCATTAGATTATAAGTAGACTGTTAGGTTGGGGTTAGGGTTGGGGTTGGGGTTAGGGTTAGTGTAAGTTGACATGTACTTGCAAAGTTTCTTATAGTCAGTTAAATGTCTGTTGAAGGACTGTTAAATGTCAGTGTCAACAGATATTAAGCAGACAGTCTACTGATACTCAAATAGACCATCAAAATAAAGTGTTACCTACAAGACTTTTAAATCTTTTCACATTAGGCATGGATGTGTTGTTTTTTTAGGGTCAGAAAGGTGAACCTGGCCTGATCTATGACTCCACTCGTAGTCCCATTTTCATGGGTGGACCAACTGGACAGCTGGTGAGAGATATGTGGCTGTCATTCAACTAGACCACTTCTATACAGTACATCAAAAGTATTGTTTGACAATTAATGTAAATGCTGTCTGTTTTAGGATGAACTAGGACCTCCAGGGCCAGTGGGACCTGCAGTGAGTTTTTGTTTTCAGGCTTATGATATTTCATGTGTATATATATATATATATGTCATATGTTTTTCACTCATTAGGGACCAGCTGGGCCACATGGACCAAAAGGAGAAATAGGAATTCCAGGCAGACCAGTGAGTATTATCATTTATCTTTGCATGTGTTTCAATTACAGACAAATAAACACGCTCTAACTATAGGACTGTTGGTTCAGTGGACTTCAGTTTTTGCCTGTAGTGTCTTTGTCCAACTTCTTTGTCCCATGATGCATTGTCAGTGTCTGGGCTTGACTAAGATGTTTAAACCAACAACTGTTGTTTGCAGGTACTTTATGAATGTACTGTTTATTAACTTTGTTATTTAATTTTTAATTATTTTCATAATATATAAATATATTCTTGATCACATAATATTTTTAATCAAAAAGGGTCGACCTGGTCTGATTGGTAAAAAAGGCCAGAAAGGTGATTCAGGTGGAGCAGAGGGAGGATATGCCTATCAGGTAAGCATTAAGCAAATTTTATTTATTTTTGTATTTATTGTTATAGAAACACATACACTATATACAATACTATAGATTTCAAAATGATCTTAGGGACCCCCTGGTCCGCCTGGGCCACCTGGTCCACCTGGACTTCCAGGAAGATTTCATGTGAGTAATAAACTAATATTACGTAAGCTTGCTTTTACAAAAAATATATAATATTTGTACTGGATCAGATAATTTGATGTGATCTACTGTTAAGGGCTATGATGATGTCAGCTCAAGAATTCCCCATGGTGAGTGTGTAATTTTCTAGTCCAGTGTCACCTTTCAGTTTAATTTAACACAAATATGTTTACAGCATAAGAACATTTGTTTTTTTGTTTTAAGAATCAGTGTGCTTTTCTTGCGGATTATTCCATGGTCTGTTGAAATTTGATTTAATAAAATTGTTTAATGCACACGTAGTTCCAGTCAGTTCAGATCACAGCTCTAAATAAATGTGCTACCATCCAAGACTAGTACATGTAGCAACCTAGTAACTCAGTGTCAGTTGCTGGAGCCTTCATTCTTTTTTAATCTCGAGGACACCTTGTGTGGGGGATTTCAGCAATATGCTCAAAATATTTCCAAAGAGATAGTTAACACTGATTATGAGCTATTAGATATGCCCATGTCATATACACACACAATCCATCATAGAAATCTGTTGATTATTCCTTATGTAACCTCTGAGACCTCTTAAGAATGTGTATGCTGTAAGCAGCTGCCAATTGAATAGGTATTAATATATTTCAAATTTCATCCCAGCTATCAAAGGCGACAAGGGTGAAAGAGGAGCACCTGGAATCCCTGGTTTGCCAGGTATGACTTATTAAAGACCCAAACCTCATCAAACCATCATTATCAGTAAAACAATTATTTAGTGCACTGAATTTCAACTTTTTTCTGAACTACAAAATGTGAACGTGAATACCAACATTTCCTGCCACAGGTCTCACAACCACATTTGACATTCATGCATTTAAGGTACAATATTTCATATTTCCTTTTAACTTTTTAGCAATGTTTTGCTGAAAATGTACTCATTAATTTATTAAAATCCTGTAGCATGAGATGAAAGGGGAACCTGGTTTTAAAGGAGAGAAGGGAGAACCAGGAGGAGGATACTATGAGCCTCATTATGGTGGAGTACAAGGTCCACCAGGAAGACCTGGACCTCCGGTAACAGCACAGACATGAAATTATGCCAATTAGATAATTTTGTAAAACAGGTTTAAGTTACTAAATTATTATTTTGGTACAGGGCCCGAGAGGAGAATCTATTAGGGGACCTCCTGGTCCCCCAGGATCTCCTGGAGCTCCAGGAACTGGCTATGAGGGCCGCCCAGGTAGTCCCGGACCACCAGGTCCACCAGGACTTCCAGGATCACTGCTACCAGGTGCATACGGATCCTCACAAAGTAAGGAATCCACACAGTCACACGCTTTTAGATGTCCAAACATGCAAATTTAATCTGGTGTGCTTCTTGACATGATGAAGTCTTAAAGAGCCCCTATTATACATTACTATTATACATATTTCGGTTTTATGGGTCTCCAACAACATACTGATATGCATGCAAGGTCAAAAAAACACTTTCATCGTCTTATAATATGAATTTATTTTTACCTAATTATCCCAGCGACTCCCATATGAATCTTTCAGCGATTCATTTGTTCCCAAACCCCTCCTTAGCGCGAAGCTAATCGGGGCTGATTGGACCGATGACAGCCTGTTGCGATTGGTCGACAGCGTTCAGTGCGAGACAGTAAAATGGCCAGCACGGTTTATCAAGCCCCCAGGTCGCCAACATTGGTATAGGATCCGATCGCAGCGGACGCCCGAAACACGCTTCATAGTAAACTTACTATAACCACAGTAAACAGTACCCAGTTCTCAACAGTGTTATTCAGACACCTCAGCGCCGAAAGCAGTGCAGTTAAACACCAGCATATTGCTCTACTAAGTATGACACACATTCAGTATTAATCCACACAGCAAACTATTCTGAACCTTGTAGGACCAGCTAACGGTGGCCATAGCAACGACAAACAACAGTGGAACGAGCTCACAAACATATTTAAATCCGTAAACAAAGCAGCACGCGTCACGTTTTCAACGTGGCATTAGACGCGATATGAGAATATAAAGAGTTAACCTGATACAATACAAGCGGTTACAAGTAACAAAACATGTAGATCATTTCTATTTGCAATCATTGCTGTGGCACGTCTTGCGTGTAGTGTTATATGTTCTCATGGCTTACCTGTACTCTGCTTTGCCCAACGATCACAACCCCAGCCGGGGGGTTGTAGCGCTCACCAGCGCTCCTCTTCTGTCCTCTGACAAGCTATCTCTGCGGGCTCCCATCGCACTCACCCTGAGCCTTCATCGGCCTTTCCAGTGCAGCGCACCAGCCCGAAGCCCAGCGTGCAGCAGCCTGCCTTTGTTTGACTGTGTGCCTAATAAACTGTCCTTATTTTGCCCGCACCCCTGGTGTATTGTCTGTCTATTACAAGATAAAGGAAGAAACTAATCCATGAGCTGTGTACTGATAGATCACCCATTGTAAGCGTGCAGATTGCTGAACCACTCCTTTCCCTCACACTTCCAATAATATAAGCACAGCGTCTTCATGACTCATGACTTCGGGGGGGTATTCCAGAAAGCTGGGTTAATTTACCATCTGCTAAACCCTGAACTCTTGGTTGATTAACCTAAAACCTGCTTACCTTGAGTATGTCGGTTCCAAAACAGCTGATAAGAGTTAGTTAAATCAATCTCTTGAAGATAACCGCGGGTTAATGCGCACGCAAGGCGCATACCTGAAGGCATTTTCAGTGGATTGCCGAATTGACAAGTCACCATAGAAAGTCACGGTTAGAAAAAAAAGACCAACGCACTTTACAGAGGCGGAGCTGGAGGTTTCAATGCTGGTGTATGAGGAATTAAGGCCGATTATAAAGAAAAAGCAATATATAAATATATAAAAACATCTGCATCAACGAAGGAAATAAATATAAGATAATAAATAGATAAAAAAAATAATAATGATAAGAGAAAATTCATTAGTTTAATAAATGACACATGCCACCCTCCCTTTATTGTAATGAAAAATGAAATGTAGGCTAACTCTAACATCCTTTTTGAGTATGTTGTGTAACCATTCATGCATTTAATTGTCCTGCCATTAATTTCTTAAGGGCACAATAATAATGTGTATTGACTATATAAGGCTTACAGCAATTGTTATTCTTTTGGAGCTAGAATAACTCTGTCCAAAGTCAAAATTAAGCACAGACATATTCTTTTAAAAGGTAATATTTGATTACTGGAGCTGTATTAAACACTTTAGAATATTCTTTCTGTCATGTAGCTAACAGAAAGGAGGCTGAGGCCTGTCTAAACTGCTGTGGGCCACCAGATAGAGGAGCTGCTCTGTCCCTTAATAAAGGCTCATCAGTGGTTAAATTATTTGACCTTAAACCACACAATCTTTCACAGTTGTGAGTGATCGTTGTCAGGTAGCTTTTGAGTTCTTTTTACGTTTTTTGTTTTGCATGCAGACAAAGTTCCTTCTGCCTCAACTAACAAACAGTGTAAGAATTTGTCTCTGCACTTTTCCATATTTGAATTTCACTATTGTATCACAAAACAATCTTTTATTTATTTATTTTAATTCTAAAATAGCTGTATAAGGTCCATCTTCAAAGACAAATAAAGTCACATGACCATCACTTTAAGGTGAGAAATGTACAGGAAAAAAAAAATGTTACATGTTGAAAGATGTGTGTATTAATAGTTGTAACACCAACAGGACAGAAAATTAAGTTGTTAATATTAAAAATGTAAAAAATGTTTCATATTATCATAACTTTTATTGATTGATGAAGCTTTAAAAGACGCTGCAATTAATGCACAAAATAGCATTTGGAAACCCTGAAAAAAATGATATTAAAAAATTAATTGTATCAAGGATGTGTGTGTGCAGTGTGAATGTATACATATGAACGACTACATCTTTAAATATGGATATATTTTCATAGAAAAGACAAAGCTGCCACTTCTTATAATATTATATACAGGCTACAGAACAATGTGAGGGTTGCAGAGAGAGAGAGGAAGAGAAAAAAAAAATTTCTATGCGAGATTCGAACTCTGCTGTGAGCATCGTTGTACTTTAGGGGTGCACTGACCACTACACTATTGCCACACTCTAACACGTTTGAGTAATGATACTCAGTAGTTTATGGCCGATGAACTGTACAAAAGTCTATAAAATAGTTCAGTGCCAGGCATACTGTACAGATGGACACGCTATTGCCACATTGTATAGTAAAATGCCCTAACGCAAAAACAAAGAGCTGCACTGAGCGGTAGCCCATGTTAACCATGGTAAGTGCAGACCCGCAGTTTGTCACGTTTGATTTGAAAAGGTTTGTTAAATACATTAACGATTGTTTTAAAAAAGGACAATGCTCATTCAAATATTTATTTAGTTTTGAAAAGAACTATGCACTTATAACCCTTTCACGATGAAAAACTTGTATATCTGTGCTTCTACGTCCATCAAAATTTTCATCAAAAGAGCCCGCAATGCTCAGTAAACTCTCTGAAACAGACAAACTCTGGAACATACAGTAACCTGCTACAGAGCAGGTTATCTTCACAGAGTAAGTTGCTATGGCTACTTACCATACCCCAGAAGTTACCTCCGATTTTGGAACCAAAGCTGAGGTTATCCACTTACTTACTCTCAAACTTACCCGGGTATGTCACATAACCTGCTTTCTGGAATACCCCCCAGGAACTGTTTGTCTTTGCTGCTGTGTTAGTGGGCAAGGCTGCAGGTTTAAATTTGCGCGCGCAACAATTATGTTTCTTATCCACGTCACGCCGAAACGGCTAAAAACGCGTAATCAAGACGATTCATTTAAACTACTATAAGTCGACTCTTTTTTTTTTTATATGAATCAATAGTTTTAAAAACTGTCCACTTTCAGATTTAAGCCTTAGCTGGATATTTCACTTCACTTAGAGCTGTGTTACACTCTATATGGAAGGTCATTTTTGTAAGAATGGTATTTTGACCACAGCGGTTCGAACTGTAGTTCTGCCGAGCGACTAAAAAGTTATCAGCATGATAGTAAAAAACTGTACATTTCTAGTCAAACCATTCTTCTGCAATCTTATACCAAAAACGGAAATAAGGGCAGTATTAATAGCTTAAAATGTGGGAGAGCGTTGATATTATGTGATTGTATTGTATTACAGTATGGAACAATTAAGTGTTGATGTTAAATCAAAAGTAATCCACAAATACTTGAAAATGAATTGATTTAATGACAATAATTCTCTATGGTTACAACTGAATTAGTTACAAATAACTGTATAAAATGATAAACCATGAAATGATAAAAACATATGATATAAATTGTACCCAGATTACTGTAAATTTAAAGTTACCAGAGAGAGAGGGAGAGACAGGGGGAGGGAGAGACAAAGGGAGTAAGTAGGCCTCAAAGAGCCTGGGAGCAGTAGAGCCAGAGAAGATAGCCTCCAGAGAAGGAGCAGAGCAGAGCTCAGGAAAGCGCAGAGAAGAAAAGAGTCAGAGTAAAGTTTACCAGCTATTTTGTACCTTTCTTGACCATGTGACTAAAGCCCAACTGCTGAGACATTCAAACTGACCAATCAACATGTGACCACATCGTAAAACCCCTAAAGTCCACATACCAGGCCCTGATCTTATCAGTATCTGCCTTTGGAGTCAGCATGGACCTTTTTTGGTGAAAGACATGTTTTGCCATATAAACAAATGCATGGGATAATTTAGACTCCTACATTTTCAAAAACCCATAATAGGGGCTCTTTAAAGGGCCACGAAAGCCCCTGTCTCAGCAGGGTGTTTTCACACCTCTGTTTTGAAAAAAAGTCAGGAAAGTTGGGCGTGTCCAGCTCTGGGAGTGTCGGGGGAGGGAAAGCACGCGCTAAGTTTCACAGGCAAAACAAACACACAGAGGCTGATTTGATACCGCACGGCGAATGAGAGAAAAAAAATCCTCCGCATTTCTCTGTAACTTATGTACTTGGTGTGTAGCGTCAGAAAGCCGTGTGTGTATAGACTATCCTGTCACAAAATGCAGTGAAAATCCTGCACGACGGGAATAGTTTGTGTTTACATGTTTACACTTGGAGAGCAGAATTTACAGCGGATCTTTCAGTCTTTAATATTGTACTGTAATATTGCAGTGGTATTAACATACTGTAAACTTAGTAACTAAATCATTTTGACTATGGTATGTCTTTAAAAACTGAAAGAGCACTGCTGACCACGAACTAACTTTGCAATCTGGGTTAAACAAAGGGCACTGCATTGCAAACACTTACCAAATCTGTAGACAGACAATCAAACTGGAGCTGTGTCTTTTTATTAAAAGGAGACGAGCGGCAAATCCGGATTTCACCATTTCCAGATGCGAAAAGCTCTCGGGTAAAAATATTCCTTACAAACGCGTTTCTGTCGCGTGTCGCGTGCACTATAATCCACACGTGAGTCCAGCTGCTCTCTCATAGAGGGAAAATGAAAACAAAACCTTCGTTGCAGCACACTAATAAACGCAACACAGACGACTCGTGTCTCCAAATTCTTGTTCTTTCACTTGTTTTGGCAACACAACGTGGCGTCTCTCTGCCGTCTGAACAGTGTAAACAGGTAAACAGTCTCCGGAGCTATCATGCATATTAATGAAGTTTTACGTCATACACAATAGAGCGTGCTGATTGGTTTGAAGCACCTCTTTGTCATGAATTAATGCCGCACACTCAGATACGTCACAATGTTCTCGAAAAGACAGACAGCCACTCTCCAGGCTGGATTTACACCTAAGTATCTCATGGCCGTGATGTAGCTTCAAAAATTCGTTTCAAACCGGAAGAACGAATTTGCTCAAAATAACGCAAAAACACTGTTTAGTGCAATATATGTGTCCTAATAGTGTTTATAGCAGCATGGGACACATATATGACTGTCAACAGCTCAAAAAATGTGTTTTGGTGTTTCGTGACCCTTTAAAGGGCACCTTTAATCTGCTTTTGAGATTAGGTGAAAAAATGTACTTTTCAAGCTGTTTGGACAGACATGTGTGTAGGTATAGTGCAGGGGTTCTAAAGCTGGTTAATTGCCCCCCAAAGCTGGTTCATTGCAGTTGGGGCCCCAGTCAATGCTGTCAGTATGCAGAAGCAGCTCATGCACTGACCCCATCTCCTGGCAGAGGACCCCAAACAAGCGAGTGCTTAGCGACCGTGATTTGATCAGAATTATAATTTTCACGGATTGGTTCAGCATGAAGTAAAAAAAAAACGGCATTTTTTTTAACGGCTACTGAGAGACTGACCGCCTGTGAGTGTTTTTGGACGGGAGAGGGGCTCACTGCAGCAGCCACTGCTCGTTGAGCACAGTAGGCCTAACTGCAGAGTGATGCGTGCTTTCGAGTCTCCAAACACCACAAAAGTCTTCAAAAACACCAGTAAAAGTCACTGGATTTGTCGCTTTTGACAACAAAAAAGTCGCCAGGAGGATGATTTGTTTGTGTTATAATCAGTGCATGAAGTGGGGGGAAAAAGTGGCAGTACTTTATGCATTGGCAAATCATTAGTGAAAAACAAAACTTGGAGATATTGCTGTTACAACAATTTATTGTTATTTATTTATTAACAACATAAATGTATTTAAACATGTTTGTGTGTGCGTGGCTACATGTGTGCGTGTATTTCACAAAAAACTAAAGAAAAGCTTTAACTGTAGCCTATATTTGGACTAGTTTATTCGTTATATACATAAACTAAATACGACCTCATGTTTTATACAGTTGCAGCCTCTGCAACTTCCGTCCGTTATAAAAATTAATTCGGATGGTTCGATTTTCTGCATTTTTCGCATCTGTAGCAAATATTTTGAGGGGTGTTTTTGACAATTGAGAGCCACCAAATGACAAATATGAAAAAACGAATACGACAGTTTCGGACTCAGTCAGGGTGCAAGGACCTTTTGAGGCTTGCGCAGCTTCTCAAGGAGAAATCAAACAAATGAGCGGCGTTTTCTAAAGTCTATGAGCGCAGCACACACAAATAAACTAAATTGGCATACTGCAGTTAAATTTCAAAATGTGGTTATTTTATATTTATAACATTTGAATACAGTTCAGCAACATGCATCACACGACATGACGATCGAGAGAGCTGACAATCGACCATCACTTAATTTACCATCACCTCACGATTGAAAATGTGACACTGATTTCATATCAACAAACAAGTTAATAATATTAAGTCACTTATATTTTTGATGAAATAATGACTGTTTTGGTCTATTTTAGCAGCGAAAATAGATCCGATGAACGTACCTGTCAACATTGGGATGTGAAAATAAGGGATATGCCCACCACAATAAGGGATTACCCCGACCTCCCTTTAAAAAATCCCCAAATGACTAAATATGTTCATTTGGAGCTGTTTCATTGTAAATAAAATGTTAAATGGTCAGTAATTTTTTTATTATTATTATTTACAAAAGAAAAAATAAATAGTGTACATTAGCAGTAAATAAATTCGCAAAAAGTTCAGCTTAATAAAATTAACAGCTATTATAATGAAATAAAATCAAGCTATCAAATCTCATTAGCCGTTTCTTCACTGTATAACTTGCACATTCTGATTAAAAAGCAACGATTGAATCTCTTATTTATTTAGATTTTTTTTTTTTTTGGTTGATTACATTAAATAACAGGTGTCACTTTAAAAATGCACACATCTAACTTTATAAAGAAAGCATTTGATTGCTTTCCTAAGTTTTTATGCTCATTTAGGACGAAATTAGTTGTGTTTGAAAAAAACCCACCAAGATCGACATCTTTAGATATTATTATGATTAATTATGTATATATGTCTGTTTAACATGCACCCAAAACCCAGCCTCCGCTTCAAATCGCGTGTACAGAATTTGTTTGGGAAACAGCCTCTATTTATCACTATGGAGCGCGTTAGCCGACAGTCATGCACTGCTATATGACTGTTTTGAGGATTGCATATGAAGGGGAGACAGCACCTGTAATAAAAGGAAAGGGAATCCCGCCATTTTTATATTTATTTTAAAGTGTTTTCATGCCTAAACAAAGCGAAAGCACAGAGCAGACTCACATTTAAAAGCAAGGGGTGGCAAATGTTTATTTGCCACCCTTCAGAGAAAGATTAAAAATAAGGGAGAAATAAGTGGAAAATACCTTTACGGGATGATAGCGGGATAGAATTTTAAACACATTATAATAAAAAATCTGAATTGTGTTTTGAACTGAACCTAAACTGGCACACTCAGAAGAATCATAATATTAATATTAAATCTTAAAAAGGGGTAAACTAGGGGCCCTTTAAATCGTGTCCTGTTTAATAAATGCAAGGATCCATAAATAAAAAATGTAGTCATTCTGTTTTAACACCTTGATCTTCTAGCTATCAGTGTTTCAGGGCCGCCTGGGCCACCTGGGCCTCCTGGACCTCCTGGACAACCTGTACGTTTAAGTGGGGTGCGTTTTCACTTCTGAAACTTAGTGTCTGAGGGCACGCTAATGGAAACACCTGTTAGTTGTTTTTAATGAGGTTATTAGATTTTCTATTTTGTTTGTTTTTTCTACAGGTTACGGTCATGAGGTCAGTTGATACAATGGCTGCAACAACTATCCGGTATCCAGAGGGCACCCTAATCTATGTAAAAGACAACAAAGAACTTTATTTGAGAGTACATGAAGGTGTCAGAGAAGTCATGGTAATTTTCTAGACTTTATTATTGTTTGTCCATCTTCATGTAAAAATAAAACACAAAGTGTACTTGGTTTGTCTATGTTTAAAAAAACATGTTTGCATGATCTGTAGACATTATTGTGCATTCTCATATTTAAAGTATTCCACACATCCATATTTCACTCTGTCTCAGACAAACAGGGTGTATTTTTTTTTTCAAGGCAATTAAAATGAAAGGGTTACTATGTAACCCTCGTTCACCGAGGGTGAAACGTAAATGCTATGTGGAAACACTTCCACTATGGGGATTTCGTCAGAAAGCCAATCATCTGAAGAGAAATAAAGCGGGCCAATGAAATGCCAATGAATTGGCAGTGCCCAGTGAACACAGCTGGCAGCAATCTCAAATCGTAATAATTACATATAAGACAGCCAGAGTCATATCGCTTGGTACTTGGTTTCTTCGCTTGGTTTCTTTCCTTGGCTCTTGACGAAGGCGGTCGCACTTTTTCCCTCTCCGTCCCTTATCTTCCCTGGCTGGCTCCTCTTGTCTTGTCTATTCTATCACTGAGGCTCTCCGTGCCCTGCTATCCAAACGAATAAGGAATTATGGATCTGATCAACTGGTCTTTGAACGCGATTGACACCATCTTCTCAACGAGAAGTTTGGGCTCGGGAGAGCCCACCTGTCCTGACGGGACGTTTGCAGCTGGATATGTGATGGACGGGTGGGAGAAGTGGCGCGTCGTGTGCCTGGCTGCTCTGTCCCTGGAGGATATTGAAGATATCTACCTATTCGGAACTTTGATAACAGGGTTTCTGCTGATGGGCTTATGCGGGGCCCTGGGCTATCAACTATTGATGAAAGCGGTCAGTGAAGCTCAAAATCCCACCAAGCTGGCCGGCTTGATTGAAACTGTAGCGGGCAGAATCGCTAACAAACAGACTGCGTTATTAGACCGCAAACTGGAAAACATCGGGGTGAAACTATCGGCTTTGCAACAAGATTTGGCCAGAACTGGAGACCAGTGACGGACATTAAAATATCTGTGAAATTGGCGGATATTGACCTAAATTTGAAATACTTTCTTCTCTTTCGGCTCCCAGTGTTTTTCCAGCCAGACGGCCTCGGCTGGAGAAACAAAACAACTTCTCCCGGATAGCGAGATAAGGAGACGCTCTGTAATTCCTGCTCCCTGTCAAGGACACCTGTTGGACTCTACAGGCTTACACACACACACACATAGCTACAGATAGACAGTACCTAAACCTTCATCCCACGCCTTCGTGTGCTTTCATCCACTGGAGGGGGTAGGCGGGCTGTGACCAGCGCCTCCATGGCTGCAGGAATCGGCGGCTGCCCGCCCTTGCCGGATTACATCTACACCCCCTTTCCCATACCCTGTTGCGATGTATGTCAATGTTTATGTGTTTTTATGTGCTTCTGCTGGGGCTTTTTTTTATCTCCCTGATCTCACACTGCTCTACCTCAAGGCCAGGGTGAGAGGGAGTTTTTTTTTCGCCTCTCTTTCCTGAATTGTATCTTACTTCCTTTTTCTAAATGCTACCTCCCGTTGACCTGTCTTCCCCTGAAATGTGATGTTTGTGTATGGTCGGGGGGGGGTTCAATTTCACTATATGTCAGTGTATGTGAATGCATGGAGATATACGTGACGAATAAAGGATTGATTGACATTTTTAAGCTGAAGAGCCGAACTAAGCTGTCAGCTGAGGTGCAACCACTGAGGCGATGGAGCATGGCATATCCGTTTCCCTCTCAGGGAACGAGGGTTTCGTTACCCAACGGAAAGGGAACTCCAATGCTATCTATAAAACTTCCACTTTGGGTAAATGTATGGAAAACCTCACAGTGGATGAACCTTGCCACGGCACTGGTCAAGGGTTTGCCAGGCTCCAGCGTGAGCGCACCTTCATCACCAGTGACGCAGCCCTCCAATGTGTCCCCTGGCCCTAACTTACATTTACATACTGTGAAGCGCTTTAAGGCTTATTTGTATTTTTGGAAGTCATAAACTATACACCTAGTTAAATTCTAGAATTTTTTTATATAACAGTACGTTGGGAAAGCATGCCTTCCCGAAGGAGAAGGACGCTGCGAAGGCCACCTGTTGCCCAGATCTAGTGTCTTATGCCTCTGAGGAACTGGATGATGAGGCAATGCTTTCCATGCAATGCTTTCCCTGCGTCCTCAGAGGGGAGATGATCGTAACTCGGAACCGCTGTGGAGAGTACAGCCTTTGCTCCAGACAACTGAAGGAGGATAGCATCACACTGATCTAACAGGTTCAAGATCCTTCTCGGAGAGAAACACACCACACAGCGAATGGACTCAGGGCGTAGGTATGCCTTGTAGAGAGTGTTCTAGCCTGAGTGATGGTGTGAACCACCGAGCCGGTATGTCACCTAAGTCCTCCGTGCTCCATCTATGAACTGCACGTGAGGTTCCAGAGATCTCGGCGTAGGTGCCAGATGGTGCCTGTCCCAGAGGAGAAGGTCTTTCCTCAAAGGGATTTGCCAGGGAGGAGCCATCACGAGGAGAGAGGGTTCTGATATCCAGGTCCGATTGGGCCAGAGAGGCGCTCTGACCTGCTCCTTATCCTCCCAGTCCTAGCACAGTATCTGTGTGAGTAGGCTCACTGGAGAAAATGCATATTTGCGCATGCACTGGGGCCAGCTGTAAGCTAGTACCTCCGTGCCAAGGGGGGCCTCGTTCAGGGAATAAAACCACCGGCAATGGGTGCTTTAAGGAGAAGCAAACAGGTCAACATGGGCTTCTCCAAAGCGCACCCATAACAGTTGGCAGACCCGGGATGGAGCCTCCATTCTCCCGGGCATGGAAGCTGCTGTGAGAACACATCAGCTGCACGGTTGAGCCCGCTGGGGATGTGCATGGCACGCAGCAATTTCAGCTGCGTATGACTCCAAAGGAGCTGACAGCGACATGCAGCAGTTTATATACTGCCGCATACGCCAGTTTATATACGCCACCGTCGACGTGCTGTCCATCCTGACCAGCATGTGTTTTTAGCACCAGTAAAAAACAGTGAAGAACGAGATACACTGCCAACAGCTCCAGGCAATTGATATGCCAATGCAACTGAGTTCCTTTCCATGGACCCTCGCAGCCACCTGGTGTGTGCCCGCATGCCATGCGTATCTGGGGACCCGATTGTGAAGCCAATGCTGAATCGGTCACATATAGAGCAATCTGAGCGGCGTGAGTGTGGCTGTGGATGCCATATGCCCCAGAAGCCTCTGAAATGATTTCAGTGGAACCACAGTTTTCCTGTCGAATTCTTTCAGACAGGTCAGCATCAGCTCGGCATGCTCTTGGGAGAGGCGCGCTGTCATGGTGATCGTGTCCAGCTCCAACCTGAGTAAAGGGATGCTCTGCACAGGGGGAACTTACTCTTTTCTTGGTTGACCCGAAACCCCTAACGAGTGAGCTATATTCAGTCAGTCATCAAGATAATTGAGTATGCGTATGCCCACGAGCTTCATTAGGAGGACAGCAATCTCCTCACGCAAGACAGGGGCGGACACAGGGCTGACCCTGGTGTAATACACACCCATGAACTTAGGGGGCCGTTTAGCAAACTGAATCGCATAGCCGAGTCTGATTGTCTGAATGAGCCATCGTGACGTGCTAGGCAGCGCTAACCAGGCTGGCATTGGTGCAATCACTGACGCATTAGCGGTGGGGCAGCACAGGATGGGAGAGCTCATCCCAGCTGATTGTCTGTGGGGTGCTCAATGATGCTGCTTAGCCAGTAGAACAGGCTGGGGTGGCAGAGCACATTTTGGAGCCACAGACGAGTGCCATCGGTGAGAAGCAGCCAAAAAGGATTAGTCTGCGGCAAGAACAGTTTTGGGAATCCCGCCTGTAGATGACTTCCCCCATCACACTTGACTGCTCTTTCACTGCGGTGAATTCCTATGGGTGCATTAGGAAAGTGAACTTTGTCAACGTCACACACTGAGGACATCTGGTGATATGCCACTGCCATCGCAGTGATAACAACTCTGCATGACTGTATTGCTTTTTTTAGGGAAATTTGCTTTTTTTTATAACTGCTTTTTCAAGAGTTCCCACTTAGATATGCTTAGCGTTTATAGCAGGTTTGGCATGCTGTCTCAGGAGAGAACCCTGAGCTCGGAGATACTTGAGCCCAAGGCTCCTGCCCGGTCAATAAGCATATCAGGGGATCCGAGGTCAGGTAGGTCTCGAGAGCTCCCCCTTAGAAAAGGGAGGAAAAGGAGGAGATGGGGTGGAAGGAGGGATTCTTCCAAAACGAAGATAGAGCAGTAGGGAGAAAACGATCCATTTATAGCAAGCTTGGATCACTCTGATTGGACTATTACTGATTACAGATGGGCAGCCAGTCGTGCTCAATCATATCACGTGCTCATCTCGAAATTAGTTTATGAAACTTCACTTCGTGAACCGGATCAGTGAATGGGACCAGGGATGAGAGAATGGACCCAGCTCGACTGCCGCTTCTCGCGTTGTAACTCGCACTGGACCAAGGAGAAACAGCCTCTCAGGAGACGGCAGCTTTCTCTTTCAAACAAACGAATGAAATCGAAGATTCAGCAACAAGAATTTTCAGTTGCACGTGAGGCTTCTGAAAGTGAAAAATGTGCTGAGCGACATGCGGCCAGCAGCTTCATACTCAGCTGATTGTGACGGCTGCCAGTTGTGTGTGCTGGGCGCTGCCAATTCATTAGCATTTCATTAACGTGTTTTATTACTCTTCAGAATCATTGTCTTTCTGACAAAATCCCCATAGTGTCAAACTGAAACTCATGCCCCGTTTACACTAATGCGTTTTCGTTTTAAAACGGCGTTTTTTATCAAAAACGATCCGCGTCCACACTAGCGTTTCATCTAGCGTTTCTAAACATATCTCCGTCCACACCACTCCACCAAAAACGTATATCACGTGACCATTCGCGCACTCTGGGCATGCGCGTTCAAGTATAAACAGGAAGCATGTGTCTCGCTCAGCATTTGGTTATTGTTAGTCAACAAACGCTGGTTGAACGATGAACGCGAGCGATTGGCGAGTGCTCGAACAATAGCTTGCCTCTTGCGAATATATGCAGCTGCTGTAGTAAAAAAGGCAGAGTTTAACTGCACAATGGCGCCTGAAACGGACAATAGTGCAAACAACGCTCCCATTTCTGTGTCCATGTTGTTGTTTACAGTGAAGGCTGGTCTGCCGTCTTCCGGTAACGTTATAGTCATGTGATAGGGGCTTGACAAATAAGGGAAGGATACGCAATGACCCGAAAGCCCCAATCAGGTAGCGAATCTCAGCAGCCACGCCTCCGTTTTCAGATGTCTCCGTTTTCCCCCATCCACACAGAGACGGAGCAGCAGCGTTTCAGTATTAAAACGGGCTCTTCACTGTTTTCAAAATGCTCCGTTTTCGGGGCTCGAAAACTCCGGCGTAGTGTGGACGGATGGCGTAACCGTAGCAAAACTTATGCGTTTTAAAACGAAAACGCATTAGTGTAAACGGGGCCTCAGTGAAACTCAAGCCTCAAGGTGTAAAAGTTGACAGTTCAATTGAAGCAGCATTTTTATTAGTTTCAGCAGGAAAACAAGTTATATATGTTTAATGGCAAATCATTCAAACAAGCACATTGTCTGCTTCATATGTGACAAATAGGTTATATATGTTTTGCTAACTTAGCATTTCTCAATCCCACTCCCTCTTTACCTTCAGATGTTTGTTTTAATTCACTAATGCATTTTGCATATTTTTCTGTATAAGGTTTTTAGGTAACAAAAACATATAATTTTTGAAAAACGCTACCCAAAGTGGACGAATTAAAAAAAGAAATTCATGTTGCAGTGTGGACTGTGAAAATTGAGGCTTTTGAAAACGAAGACGCACGTCATGTGACCAATTCACCTAACACAGTGGAAAGCAGATGTTTTGGATGCTATCCATTTTGACAGCTTTATTAAAAATAATGCCAGTTTGTACATGCACCATATTACCTCTCTCAGAACATGGTATGTTTACCGGGAGATATTGTTCAGTGGTGAAAACAGACAACAGTTGCTTCATTTTGCCGCGTCATTTCAAAGAGATGGAAAGTAAATAAATAGTGTCAAATTATGACACATAGCATTGAAGTCCCCCTCTCTCTTAGGAACTGCTTTTTTGATGTGCACAAATGACATAATGATGTGAAGATTGAACAGGTAGTTTTAAGAATTTCAATTCTGATCTGAGAAATGGACCAAAGCGACTGAGAAAAACTGTAATAAACTCATTGTTACCGAGAACTGGTGGTTTGCGGCTGGAAGGGCATCTGCCAGTAAAACATATGACAGAGTAATTGGTGGTTCATTCCACTGTGACGACCCATGGAAAAGCAGGAAATAAGCCAAAGGAAAGGGAGTGAGCAGTTAGCATAGGTCCACTGCATTAACATTGAGGTTGACATGTTTCTGCCACCATTCTGTAATTAATTATTTGCTGCATAATTATGCCTCATGTTTCTGTTTGTCTGTGTCATTTCAGCTTGGAGAATATACCCCTTTCCCCAAGGGTCTGGTGAGTAACAAAAAATCTAATCTAATTATAAAGTAATCAATAAAGGCACAGTCACATTTGTAAATATTATAATATATCTTAAAATTATGTGGGTAAAACTGCCTATTGTCAATAGTGTGGAGATGCGTTAATCACTTTCTGTTGTCAGTGTCGTTTAACAGAGCAAGGAAATTTTCACAGTATGTCTGATAATATTTTTTTTTTCTGGAGAAAGTTTTATTTGTTTTATTTCGGCTAGAATAAAAGCAGTTTTTAATTTTTTAAAACCCATTTTAAGGACAAAATTATTAGCCCCTTTAAGCTAATTTTTTTCCCGATAGTCTACAGAACAAACCATCGTCATACAATAACTTGCCTAATTACCCTAACCTGCCTAGTTATTCTAATTAACCTAGTTAAGCCTTTTAATGTCACTTTAAGCTGTATAGAAGTGTCTTGAAAAATATCTAGTCAAATATTATTTACTGTCATCATGACAAAGATAAAATAAACCAGTTATTAGATGAGTTAATAAAAATATCATGTTTATAAATGTGTTGAGAAAATCTCTCCGTTAAACAGAAATTGGGGGAGAAAAATAAACAAGGGGGCTAATAATTTTGACTTCAATTATATATATATATATATATATATATATATATATATATATATATATATATATATATATATATATATATATATATATATATATATATATATATATATACAGTATATCGCTTCCTCATTCTATGCTGCTGTGCTGTTCGTTTTTAGGATAAGAAGATGGAATTAGTGGTACCTTCTCAAGTGGTTTTCTACCCTTCAGATTACCCCACAGTTGCTCCACCACGAGCCCCTCACCCTCACCCCTACCCCATGCCACAACATCCCAGATACCAGCCACCATATGGTGATCCACAATACTTTCCTGAGAGAAGAAATGGACATGAACCAATCCACAGGCCTGTCATTAAGGAGACTAGACTACCAGCTCATGTACACACCTCAGGGCGTGCGGTAAATGTCTTATCTTTAATATGAGGAATGAGTGTACAAGTCCAGTAATCCATTTACTGTGCTCTGTAATGGATAATATCCTTAAAATTACAATACAAAAACTTAATTTCCATCAAACTGTAAACAAACTCCATTTGTTAATAGACATGCCGAAAGGCTTGATTACAATAATAAGCAATAATAATGCAAATTGTGGAGTGAAACTCAAGCCTCAGGGTGTAAAAGTTGACAGTTTTTTTGCAGCAGAATTTTATTAGTTTCAGCAGGAAAACAAGTTATATATGTTTAATGGGAAATCATTCAAACAAGCACAGAGTCTGCTTCATACGTGACATATAGGTTATATACGTTGTGCTAACTCAGCATTTCTCAATCCCACTCCCCTTTACCTTCAGATGTTTGTTCTAATTCATTAATGCATTTTGCATATTTTTATATTTGCTTATTCTATTTTTGTCTTCCGTAAACACTAAGATGGGGTTTTAGGTAACAAAAACATAATTTTTGAAAACGCTACCCAAAGTGGACAAATTTTAAAAAAAAAAACATTTTCATGTTTCAGTGTGGACTGTAAAAAATGGAGGCTTTTGAAAATGATGACGCGTTTTAGTCATGTGACCAATTCACCTAACATTGTGGAAAGCAGATATTTTGAATGCTATCCATTTTGACCGCTTTATTAAAGATTAATGCCAGTTTGTACATGCACCATATTACCTTTCTTCAAAGGACACGGAATGTTTACCTGGAGACATTGTTCAGTGGCGGAAACAACAGTTGCGTCATTTTCCTGCGACATTTCAAACAAATGGAAAGTAAACAAACGGCAGGCGGATATGACGCAGGTCTTACGTTCGTAAGTGAAGTACATGAACGAAAACTTTTTCAATTGTTTTAGTGTGGATGATAAAAATTATTTTAAATTATAGAGTGTACATGGATCGTTTATAGACAAAAACACTGTTTTCAAACTTATCTGGATTAGTGTACACGTAACCTCATTGAAAAGGCAGTTTAGTCTGTGCTATGAAAATTTATATTCTATTTATTTACAGAGGTATATTATGTCACACTTCATTCTTTTCTAGTGAGATGTTTCAGACAATGCTGTAGTGTAAATCCGTCAATGAATGTTTCAAAGTGAAACAAAAGGTTTCTTGTGCACAGGTAGAGCGCATTGAAAGTAGAAGGCACTAGGAAACCATGTACAATGCGTAGAGATGTGTCAGCCAGAATCAATTCATGCATGGAGCTCTTCTAACTTTACCTAAACCAGATGTGTTAAATAAGAGAAACATGCAAAATATGCATATCGGTAGGGCGCCAGGACTGGGATTGTGAAACTGTTTTTAAATTATATAAATGTTAAGTTCGCACAAATATTGATAGACATTTCAAAAGGATTTTGTGATTTTGACTTTGTGTTAAAATTGTTATCGGGTCTATTGAGAAAATGGGAAAAAAATGTCAGAATACCAAAAGTTTAGTACTGATTAGTATTATTGTACTGATACACAAAGTTTTGGAGAAAGTTTTATTTAAACTCTATGTGTCTAAAGATATTTCTTTTTTTTCCAGAAAGCTTGCACTAATTGATCAAAGTGGCAGTGTTAACAAAAAATAATTATTATTTAACATTAGTTAAATATTGATTCAATAAAGAAAAAAAACTGCTCTACAGAAGATAAAAGACTCATTCAACTCGAGTCAGTTCACTTTAAAAATGACAAAAGGTTTAATTACGATATGGATACAAAACAAATTAATTGTTTGAAATATCTTCATCATTTAAACTTGTCCTAAATCTGTTTTGTCACCCTAGCTGCATTTGGTTGCTCTGAACTCACCTCAGCAAGGCAACATGCAGGGCATTCGAGGTGTAGACCACCAGTGCTTCTTACAGGCCCGAGCCATTGGGCTGAAAGGAACATTCAGGGCTTTCCTGTCATCCCAGTTACAGGATCTAAACAGTATTGTCCGAAAGAACGACAAGGACCTGTTACCTATAGTAAATCTTAAAGTAAGATATTTCATTTGTCAACAAAGTAATGTTTTGTTAAGTAATAAGAATATACAGTGAGCTGTTCAATTTTCACACAGGATGAGGAATTATTCAGCAACTGGGAGTCTATCTTTGAGGACTCAGAGGGCAAGATGTATGATGATGCACGCATCTACTCCTTTGATGGTCGAGATGTTCTCAACGATAATGCCTGGTAAGATTGACTATCACAAGAGTGACCAAGACATAATCACTAACTAGAACTTAAAGAATAGTTCACCTAAAAATTATATTTTTGTCATCTACTTTAACATTCATCTTCAGAACACAAATTAATATTTTCTGGATCACATCTGCTCATGACCCTCCATATTCATTAAGAGTGAAATATTTAAAGCCCAGAAAAGTATTAAAAACATCAACAATACTTTTGTGAAGAAAATAAAAAAAAACTTCATTGACTATTCTCTCCAGTGTAGGGGTCAATGGTTCATTTAGGTCAAAAGGAATAGACCCTTTACAACTGAAAAAAACTAACTGTGCAGGGATATTAACAGTTAACCTTATTTTCTTTTAAACAAAAATCTATTTTACACTTGATAAAACATTACACTCAGGACCTCAAGGTCCACATTAAAACTGCAATTTTTATTTTTATTTTTTTAAGTTTGGCATATAAAGCAAGCAATACTTGTTTTATTCCTGTTTTCTGAGTTTGCATATTATATATATATATATATATACACACACACACACACACTCACCGGCCACTTTATTAGGTACACCTTACTAGTACTGGGTTGTACCTCTTTTTTGCCTTCAGAACTGCCTTAATCCTTCATGGCATAGACTCAACAAGGTACTGGAAATTTTTCTCAGAGATTTTGGTCCATATTGACATGATAGCATCACGCAGTTGCTGCAGATTTGTCGGCTGCACATCCATGATGCGAATCTCCCGTTCCACCACATCCCAAAGGTGCTCTATTGAATTGAGAACTTGTGACTGTGGAGGCCATTTTAGTACAACAGTGAACTCATTGTCATGTTCAAGAAACCAGTCTAAGATGATTCGCACTTTATGACATGGTGCGTTATCCTGCTGGAAGTAGCCATCAGAAGATGGGTACACTGTGGTCATAAAGGGATGGACATGGTCAGCAACAATACTCGGGTAGGCTGTGGCATTGACACAATGCTCAATTGGTACTAATAAGCCCAAAGTGTGCCAAGAAAATATCCCCCACACAATTACACCACCACCCCCATTGATACAAGGCAGGATGGATCCATGTTTCCTGTTGTTGACACCAAATTCTGACCCTACCATCCAAATGTCGCAACAGAAATAGAGACTCATTGGACCAGGCAACATTTTTCTAATCTTCTATTGTCCAATTTTGGTAAGCCTGTGTGAATTGTACCTACAGTTTCCTGTTTTTAGCTGACAGGAGTGGCACCCAGTGTGGTCTTCTGCTGCTGTAGCTCATCCTCCTCAAGGTTGAACATGTTGTGCATTCAGAGATGCTCTTCTGCATACTTCGGTTGTAACAAGTGGTTATTTGAGTTACTGTTGTCTTTCTATCAGCTCGAACCAGTCTGGCCATTCTCCTCTGACCTCTGGCATCAACAAGGCATTTGTGCCCACAGAACTGCCACTCACTGGATTTTTTTTTTTTTCCGACCATTCTCTGTAAACCCTAGAGATGGTTGTGCGTGAAAATCCCAGTAGATCAGCAGTTTCTGAAATACGCAGACCAGCCTGTCTGGCACCAACAACCATGCCACGTTCAAAGTCACTTAAATCACCTTTCTTCCCCATTCTGATGCTCGGTTTGAACTGCAGCAGATCGTCTTGACCATGTCTACATGTCTAAATGCATTGAGTTGCTGCCATATGATTGGCTGATCAGAAATATGCGTTAACGAGCAGTTGGACAGGTGCACCTAATAAAGTGGCCTGTTAATGTACTATATATATTATAGAATAAATAAATAGTGCAGCTGTAATTTTATAATGGAATGGATGTCAGATTGTGGTTTGTATATGTGTACTAAACATTTTATGTGTGTAAATAGTAGTAAATAGCATTGTCTTATTGTAATAAATAAATCGCTGCCTTTTTTTATATTATTGCAGTATAATTAATGAATCCAAAATCAGCATATATATATATAGGAGGCCGTTACATTGGTGCATCCGTGTTTTGTTTTTTGACTCTTAATGTGCAGGTAGCTGTTGACATCATAAATCACCAAGCACTACAGAAAGCAAATCTTTTATTTTTGGGTGTACTGCTTCTTTAAAAAAAAAAAAACTTACTATTAACCTGAAATGTATTTTTACCCTAACCTTTCAATAGGCCAGAAAAAATGGTATGGCATGGATCAAGCAATCATGGACAAAGGCAGACCGAGAGCTACTGTGAAACATGGCGAACAGCAAGTGATGGAGTCACGGGCATGGCTTCCTCTCTTCAAGACGGGTACCTACTTCAGCAACTGCCCCGTCGCTGCACCAGCCCTTACATTGTACTGTGCATTGAGAACAGCTACATTGCTGCCTGAACCAGAATGAGTGCAAAACTTAAATTTGTCACAAACTGAAACTTTTTTTTTTTGTGACTGGTGGTGCTTTATAGTCCTGTTGGATGGAAACTTACTGGTTATAAAATGTATTGTATCTACTCAGTTTTCTTGTCTTAAAATACATTTGGCCAAAATCTTGTTATAAATGAAGGAGTGCTTGGCAATGGTGGTTTAATATAATGTTGGATATGAAACAGAAAGAATAAGACATTTTTTTTATGTTCCTTCAATTCAAAAAACTAACCCCAACTACATCACAGTAAGCCTGACAACACATTGTCAGAGTAGAAAATACTTGATCGGTTTGGGGTGGGTTCACAATTGCTTTTTAACAAATGTATATACTATTGTATTTTCATACATAACATACTCAGGCAAAAACCTCATTTCAAAAGCTTGTTTCCAAATGAATGTTTGCAGGTCCCTTCAAATGTATTTCCAAAAAACAAAACAAAAAAAGATTACATAAAAAATGTTAGTAACTAATTCTGTTTGAACTGCTTTTTGTTATTACCATTTTCAATCATATTTGTATGTGAAAGATTTTGTTAGCCTATGTAACCTTTCTTTTATACTTTGTCACTCAATCACATCAGACATTCCATGATTGCAGTGCAAATGACTGGTTGACTTTCTACAGAAAGATGACCTAAAAATGGGTAAATCCTTTTTATATTATTTATTTTGAGGTTTACTTTTTTACATGTAACCTGAATATTGTTTTTGCTCTGCATTCTACAATTTCAATGTGACAACTAAAATCACTCTTATTTTTACTGTATTTTTAATGACACTTACATTAATAAAACATACAATCTCCACTGTGTACACTTGTTGCTTCACTTTAAACAATTTATTGAAACTCCAAACACAGCCAATTACACTTGTCTATTTTGCTCTGAAAAAGCTATGGCATGAATGCCATGCATGAGCTGATTTTAAATGAATGTGAAATAATTAACTACTGTTCTATCACACTAGCAAGAGTGCAGTCCTCCCATTTTATTAGTGTAATTGCAAATGAACTGATTTCATACAACAGTTCAACAACAATGATTCTTAACGGTGCCATAGAATGCTTTGATACATTGTTTAAATAGGATTTATGCACAGGGACTTTCAATTTTCAGTAAGCCAGCTCAAGTGCTTATTTTGCACTGTCATTCCATTATGAAACTGCCTCATTTAGGGTCTGGTTTCTTTAAAAATGTAAAATCTTCACTGCCTGATTTAGATACGATGTAAAGTGAGTTTCAGACTGGACAAGGAGCACTGCATTAAATCAATTATTTCCACAGGTCTTTAAAATATGTAAAAATAAATAAATAAATTACCACAGTATTCCGTTTAAATATGCCTTTTATCTCTTTTTTACACTTGAACAACTAAATGAATGCTTAAGTCTACGTAATTGACTATATTTAATTAAATAACTATATCAATGCTGTAAAAGGAACCTTTTAAATTTTAAAATAGTCACACCGGAAGTTTATCGGAGGCTGAAAAACACTTGTTGTGCATATAGCCCATATCTACATAGAAGGTAGGTAATTACGAAACAACTCCAGAAATGGTTTTATAAGACCACTGATATACCTAGAAATTGTCCCTACAATAAAAGCAAATTGTTTCCTTATCTGGAAGGGTTGTGGATGTTAAGGGTCATGAAACCCCCTCTTTCAGTTCAAATTTACCTCACAATTTAAGAGCAAGAGAAAGCAAGGAGAGCGGGCAGCAGTCATCTGTCAGTGGGCCATTCTGACAAAAAATAAAAAATAAAAATCAGGGCTAACATGAGAAAATGCAAGATTTTTATATTTAAAATGTTTAATTAAAAATTTAGACACATACTTTGAAGAGACGGAAAAGTCCTCGAGCAACTGGAGCATTTGAAAGTGAGCCTCTGTCAGCGTTTTAATGCTATGTAAATCTACTGATGAATCAGCTGATATAGACGCTGCTTTTAAACATTTCAGTGTCCGTGGCTGTTTAATTGGTGTAATCTCAATAGGAAACGTAGCAGCCAATCAATGTCACTACTGGGGTTTGCATATTAATTATCCTGTATATAACATCACAGTCAGTGTGTTGTTCTGACTGGTCTGTGTTTTTACAATTAGGATTTACATGAAAACAAAGAAACATTCATTCATTCATTTTCTTTTCGGCTTAGTCCCCTTATTAATTAGGGGTCGCCACAGCAGAATGAACCGCCACTTATCCAGCACATGTTTTACACAGCAGATGCCCTTCCAGCTGCAACCCATCTCTGGGAACATCCATACACACTCATACACTATGGACAATTCAGCCTACCCAATTCACCTGTACTGCATGTCTTTGGATTGTGGGGGAAACCGGAGAACCCGGAGGAAACCCACGCGAACGCAGGGAGAACATGCAGACTCCACACAGAAACGCCAACTGACCCAGCCGAGGCTCAAACCAGCGACCTTCTTGCTGTGAGGCGACAGCACTACCTACCTGTGCCACTGCGTCGGCACAAAGAAACAATGATGTATAAAACTTATGGTCACTCTTATTATTCAGCTATGGTATATCAACATTTTATTCTATGGAACCTTTTTTTTTTTTATTAATCAGTTGAGTCAATTCAGTGATTGAATAAAGGGGACTGTTATTTGCTTCAGTTCTAAATCATGTTTTGAACTAATCATTTGAATTAATGAACCACTCACTGAGAGACAGACTTTTGATCACTTACTGTGGTCAATGTGCCAGCACATAATAACATTATTTTTTTAAATACACACTCCTAAAATGAGCTGCTTCTTGGAGGGGAAAAGTTTTCTAGTTTTCTTGGAAATTACTTTGTGGTTAGTAATGTTAAATATAATGTCATTTTGTGCAAACAAAGGTTTAACAAATTCATAACATGCAATGGGGCATTTTCACTTATCTGACCCTCAACTTAATTTTGACATCCCTGCACTTAACCGTAAATAGAGTATAGTGCAAATTGTAAAGTGCATCATTTCAAACACAACTAATGACTCTGTAATTTACACAAAAAAGAATCCAGAATGGGTTCCTGATGCATTAAGGGTACAGTGTTTCCATCTGCAAATACAGATAAGCTTAACAAATCTGGAAAAACTCCAAAAATGTTGGACTTTACACCAGTACTCTTGAATAAAAGGGTAAATTAAGACCCATTTAATCTGGAGTTTGCAGCAGACTCTATAAACAGGCTTTAGATGGTTCACAAATACCAACGCAATCTCACGGCAATTCGTAACTTTTAAACTAGTGTGCTATAAAATGTGCGGTTAGTAGACATAAAACTGATATAAACATGTAAAGCTTGTAGTTTGTCACTTCCGCCTATATGGAGCAACGACCTTTTCCGTCATATCAAACTAGTTTCTCATTAAATCATAACCATTCAAATTCTCTCCAGTATCTGACAAGCCCTGCCCCCTTCGAGATGCTTCTCGTTTGATGTTCTCACTGGCAGAGTGGTGATAAAAACAAAACGATTAGGCTGTTTTTTAAAAAGGGGAGGGGCTACAAAACATGTTTTGTATGTCACAAAACATTACTTTAATCATTTTAACTAATGCAGTATCATTTTTAAGATGTTATAATGAACTTATCACAGTAAAAACATAGACTATCCCATTTATAACACAATGGAGTTCAATGCTGAATACACTAGTCGAGATGCTCCTGCCTTTTTACTTCTACCTCTATGTTAAGTGACAGTATTTACATTTTAGAAGTCTGATTCATTTTCAAAATTTCATTGAATCATTTAATTACTGTTGGCTTTTTTTGTATATCAGCAATAAAACAAAGAAACCAAATGGTTACGTTAAATTTAAAATGACAGTCTCTGTCCAGGACATTTACCACAACCACCTTCTCACCGTTCTCCCTCTTCTCAGATGGGATGGTGGGCATAATTAATGGTTACCATGGACTAACTTTGGCCCACGGGCCCTATTTTCGGCATTTCTGATCTAAACGTACCTCTTAACCTTTTTGAGAGATAATTTTCCTATTTAGTCAGGTTTGTCAGAATAATTGGATTGTAAATATATGTCATTAGAATCATGTTGTTTTCATGTTTGGACTCCCAGGAGTCTTTTAAGGACTTTTAACCAGGATGAAGATGTCAATTTTTTAGTCTGTTGAAATACATATACAGTTGAAGTCAGAATTATTAGCCCACTTCGAATTTTTTCTTCTTTTTTAAATATTCCCCAAATGATGTGTAACAGAGCAAGAACATTTTCACAGTATGTCTAATATTTTTTTCTTCTGGAAAAAGTCTTATTTGTTTTATTTCGGCTAGAATAAAAGCAGTTTTTAATTTTTTAAACACCATTTTAGGGACAAAATTATTAGCCCCTTTAAGCAATATTTTTTCTCGATAGTCTACAGAACAAATCACTGTTATACAATAACTTGCCTAATTACCCTAACCTGCCTAGTTAACCAAATTAACCTAGTTAAGCCTTTAAATGTCACTTTAAGCTGTATAGAAGTATCTTGAAAAATATCTTGTAAAATATTATTTACCGTCATCATGGGAAAGATAAAATAAATCAGTTATTAGAGATGAGTTACTAAAACTATTATGTTCAGAAATGTGTTGAAAAAAATCTTCTTTTCATTAAACAGAAATTGGGGAAAAAATAAACAAGCGGTCTAATAATTCAGGGGGGCTAATAATTCTGACTTCAACTGTACATTTTTCATTTCATCAGTATTAACCCCCAGTGTTTGAGTACCTCAGTCATCCCCAGAGTAAAAAGATGGATGTCACAATCAAACAGTCACTGCTGGAAAGGGTTCAAATCTGCAGAAGATGCTGAAAAACTGGTTCAAAACAAACAAGAAACACACTCGTAATTCGTTGAGTGAAAGCACACACAGTATTGAAAACTATGTAAACTTTATCAGGCATTATTTGAATAAATTCAGCTATATTTTTGTCTAGTGAAATATATGTAAAAACTTTTATATAAAATGTCTTTCTCAGAACAGTACCAAATAAAAAAACAACATGCATTTTGTAACATTTCTCTTATTTTGTTATAATTATTCACATTTTAACAATTTCTCAAAGGGTATGTAAACTTTTGAACAGCCCTGTAAATTTCCTCTTTAATAACAAAGACAATAAAACTTTATTGGTAACAATTTATTTGTAATTAGACAGTCTGGCACTCCTATGTTGTGATCACACAATTAAAAAAAACAGTAATTATTTTAAAATACAGAACTAAGTGCCCTTTGTAAAACACAAACTCATTTATGTGGAGGTAACTTACATTTTCAATAATACATGGTCAATTACTGATTACTTTTTTTCCATCATCAATGAAAAATAAACCAATATCATGAAACTTTATGTTCACCAAGCAATGCACGGAATGGAGTGTAAATCTAAAAACGTCTAAAATATTGTGGAATCACTCCGTACTAAGTGCTTTACTGGTGAATGAAACCCCTCTGTAAGGTACACTGGAGTAAATGAAACTGAAAATAAAATGGTCCTCGCTCAAAGTATAATCCATCAACTCTTTAACCTCACTCAGCTTGCGCTGGACACCACGAAATACTTTTAAGAATTTACAATATCCACCTTATTTCTCCATGAGACTTTTAAGTCTCTAAAATACTTTTTATTCTTTAAGTGCTGAAACTGAAAAACTATTTAAACTACTGTATAAACCAGTGCGTTTTATACATTTATTTTTTTAACAGTTTGCAGTATCAAACAGCAAAACAAGTTTTTTCCACAGTTAAAAATAGCTGATATCAATTGACAACAGAAGCCAAACACATTAAATTTACAAACATCCATACCTGCTCTTATGTGAAAAATAAGGTGGATAATAAACAACTTGGCCAATATGATCAATTTACTGTTGTATGACATTGTAGTATTACAAATTGTTTATTCACTTGCAAATAACACATCATAGGCTGCTTAAAGGAGTAGTTCAATAAAAAAACTAATTCTGCCATCACTTATTTAAAACCTGTTTGAGTTTCTTTCTACTGTTAAACACAAGAGAAGATGAAAAATGCTGGTTGCTGGCAGCCTGTGCCCAGTTGCATAAGCACCTTAAGTTTTTCCATTGAGTATGAAACTTAAGAGATAATTTCCCCTTACCTAAGCGAATCATTTAAGGGAGTTGCATATAATCCCTTAAACAGTTCTCGAAACAGTTAGGCAACGCCGAGTTCAGACTGCATGATTTTAGCCCCGATTTTGACTCACCAGCTTTGAGAAATCGCCTACAAATGCCTAAAATCACAAGCAGATTGGTGCTTGTTCACGCGAGTAACAATCACAAAGTATAAACAATCAAAGATGCGATCTGAGAGAGTTGCAGAGTCTTCGCCAACACCCGTAAGATATTTGGCATGCTAAATATCTGGACCTGTCTGCGATTCAAATCATGCCGTGTGAAATGTGTTCTGATTGAAAATGACATTGGCGATTACCTACAGCCAATGAGAGAGCAGCATCCACTAGTATGGGCATCTGCTTCTTTTCAGTCTATTTGGACCCAAGAAATTGAGAAAATACTAGTGGAAATTTGGCTGGAGCACCCGTGTCTGTTTGACGTGTCATCTGAGCAATACCACAACCTGGTCGAAAAAGAAAAAAAGTCGAGGAGAAATTGCTCATTACCTTCAAAAGCCAAATAAATACATTTACTACCCCACTAAAGGCTTCTTTCACATTATGTAGTTAATAACACACTATACTACAATAGTACTGAAAATTGTGCAGTCTGAACTCGGCACAAGGGAAACCGTTAGGTGTTTAATGACATTGACAGAGGTTTGTTGTTACATTTACAATATTATTAATATTTACAATATACTGTGTAGACAATATTGTGCCATGGACAAGCTACTCATATTTTAACACTTGTGGCAGTTTTACAGAAAACCTATTTGACATGAATGTTAAAAAAGACTCAATTTGAAAGTGCTGAGACATTAAAAGAGTAATCGTTGTGCTTGCATCGCAGCAGCTAAAATTGTCCGGAATAAACTTAACAGTCGCTCGCACCACATCTGAAGACAGTTGGGAAGCGAGCGCTCTTTCATCTAGTCTATACTGTCACTATGCATATGAACGCTCAAGTTAACGCACAGACACACAAAACGGCAAAAAACTTTCTATAATTAGATATAACTAACGTCTTGCTTGACGATCAAATCCATATTCTAGTAACAGTTTTTCATCCATTGTGTTTGTGAAACTCGTAAGGTCAAGTTTTTCCAACCTTAGACTATACTTAGGGAAATAACAGTTAAGGCACTTTATGCAACACACCAGCAGTTTACTTAAGGGGAAAAAAACATTTAAGGGAAATGAGTGTTCTGTGACATTTAATTCATAGACCATTTTGAGGGATGTAAACAAAAACAATGGTCCCAACGTATTTCCTGTTTTGTATGTTTAATTCCTATAGACTGATTTCATGCGGCCGCCATTTTAAACAGTGAAATTGAGGCTGCGGTGGGAAGAAACCCGGAAGTCACACAGGAATGTTGTGTACCTGGCTGTATATCGTATCAGCGAAGAAAAAGTGACACAAATTTATAATTTCACCGCCTTCCGAGTGACCCGAAGGTCCGTTCTGAATGGAAAGTGAAAATAAAAAGGAATATTGGACCTCATTTTCAGCTAAGTTAAAGAAAATGGCACTATTAGCTAACGTTTTCTTTCCCAAACACACATTTTAGATGCCATTCATCAAACTCAAGTTAATAAACTGATACTTTCACTACATTAGACTTGTCACGCTATAAAATTTCGGTACTGAAATAAAAAAAAACACGTTCATTTCCCGTTAACATTTAAGCACTGTTGATGACATTCTTAAACTGCTGATTTGCCATTGTGTTCACGTGCTCAACAGAAATGACTGTGATTAGCCGTGAAGGTCATCCGTTCACTACACTTCACCGATGTTTGCCGAGCGCAAACACAGACGAGCGATCCGCTGATAAATCGATTGATCTTCACCGCTTTAAAATGCTCCAAGGTTCGTCTATCTGTGTTTGCAATCTGTGAGGAGCGGTGAACTGATGACCTTCACAGCCAATCACAGTCATTTCTGTTGAGCACTGGTGAACACTATGGCAAATCAGCGCTGTTTATGAACGCGCTGAGCGGCACTTAAATGTTAGCAGGAAATGGACATTTTTAAAACTTCAGTACCGGGACAACACTATTACAGACAACACGAGGAAGCGCTACAGGGAACTGCATTGTTTAATCACTTGCCGGGTTACATAGGCTGAAGCAGAGAAGCGTCCCCACGGTGTTTACCTGCTGAAATGAACTGAAGCCTAGGAGGACACTTAAGCGTATCACTCTTAAAGAGATTGCCATGTTGTTTGATGCCTAATATGCTTTTAATTGTTTAAATGAAACTGAACGGAATGATATTAAAGTGATGTTTACACCATATCTGCATTTTGAAGTTGCAGCAACAGCTGGAGGTTTGTAGTCCACAGCATATTGTTGCAATGTTTACAGAGCTGATCCTATACTTCCGGGTTTCTTCCCACCGCAGCCTCGCTTTCCTGTTTTAAAATGGCGGCCGCTTGAAATAAGCGTATAGCTTTCAAGAATCCAAAAAGAGACACATATTTATAAATAATGTTATGATAGCTGTTTTAACATTAAGTTGAGTTAAACTTAATAAAAATAAATTAAATTGCCTCTTGTTACAGTTATAAAACAGTTTGATAACAAGCAGGAAATTTTCATGGGCCAATGACATGACCACATTGAAATAGTCTATAGAAACCCTTTAGTAACATTTCATTTTTATGTTATGCAACACACTTAATATTAAGGAAAACCTAAGGGTGACCTTAAGGGAAAATTACCTTTAAGTGTTTTATGCAACCAAACACTGGCACCCGTTGACTTCCATAGTAATATTTTTTTCCTACTATGGAAGTCGATAGTTGCCAGCAACCAGCATTCTTCAAAATGTATATATTTTTTGGCTTCAACAGGAAAAAGAAATCCAAAAAGGTTTAAAACTTCATGAAGAAGAATAAACGAGGAGGCAAGTTTCACTTCTGGGTGATCTATCCCTTTCAAAAAGTAATCCTATGAAATACCAGAAAGCCAAACTTGCCTTGATTGACTTCCAAACATTCCTTACAAAATTATCTGTTCACATTATCTCAATTCAAGCCTATATTTTCTATTATTGACGATCCATCCTAATGACAACCTCGATCCTTGCATCAAAGAAAAAAATTATATTCAGCGCTAATCCTCACTAAAAATAATAACACCAAGGTTATTCTTACTTAAAATATTAAAACGTTCTGATTTTGAAGTAACAGTTTAAGAAATGGAGAATTCTCCATCTGTAGGCACAACTCATTTAAATCTCATGTCTTGATGCTGGTGCCATTATGTACCGTAGTGCTTTCACTAGCAGCTGTTGCAATGGGACTAAGTTCAGCGCTGACGGCTTCTTCCGTACTCTTGGCGCCTGCCCTCTGATTGCGATAATGACACGTGATGATGAATGCACTACAGCCCAGATAAATCACAGTCAGCAGGGTGAAGTAAAAGAAATAAACCAAAAACTGCAAGAGAGAAAAACAGAATCATATTATAACAAAATAGATTAAATATATTGGTCCTGCTTTTCAACATGAACTAACAATAAACAATACTTGTCAGCATTCATTAATAGTGCTTAACATTTCCTAATGCATTATTAAAATGCAAATTCATGCTTGTTAACATGAGTCAATGCACTGTGAGTTAACATGAACAAACAATGAACAACTTTATTTTCAACAAACATCAACAAATACTGTAATATATGTATTGTACATTGTTCATGCTAGTAAATACAGAAACTTAACATCACTCTTACATAAAGCATTATCAATATATTAAAATATTACGGTTATATGCTATGTTACAAATTATAAGTATTACTATATTATATTATATACATAGTATTATTTTTTTTACGTAATGTTTTACAAACCTGAGAATGAACAGTCAGTGCCAATCCCCTCTTATCTGCTACAATTATAGTGATGATGGCTTTCAGGATTGTTCCAAGAAAAGTGTTCACACCAAACACTAAAGCACACAGTTCCTTAGTGAGAGAGGAAGCAATCTGGAAACTGAAAAGAAAAAACTCAAAATGAGTATTTAGGGACAATGTAGAACCTAAACATCTGGACTGTTTTAAAAAAGATTATTTTCTTTAAACGGTTTAATTTCCCTAGTGTGTGTGTTTTTTTTAGATCAATCCAAGGCGCCTAGGCAAACTACAACAAACTTCAAGCTCTTACTCTCTGTGACACAAGTTTTTTGCACCTGCATAAACATTTGGCTTATCTCCACCTTTTAAAACAGTCACTTCAATTAAAACAATGTGTGCAATATGTTCAATGCTATCTTTACTAAGATAACACACATTGTTTTTTAGATTATTACAAATAATTAATCATTAAATACATATTTGTGATCACTTACATAGCAATGGGCACCAGGAACTGGTAGAAGCCTTTGAACAGGGCGTATGCCACATAGCAAACCCAGATATTTTCGGTCATCCCCATTAGAAGAAGTAGAGCAGCTTGTGCAGCAGTAATCAATCCAATTACCAATTCAGACCAAAGATTCCATCGAATTTTTACATAGCCTGCTGCAAACGATGTGATCGCACCTATTGAGCACAAAGTGTATCTGTAAAAATCATGCAATGCTATCAGACAAACATCTATTCTCACTAGAGCTGCACGATATTGGAAAATTCTGACATTGCGATGTTTTGCTGCGATATATATTGTAGTATGAATATAAATGCACCCAATGATTTGAATAGCTCTATTTAAAAAGATTTCAATCATTTAGATGAAGTGACTTTTTCTATGAAGTGCATCTGCATAAAATATAATAAATTACAATAATCTAACAA
The DNA here is from genome assembly GCA_903798195.1 of Danio kyathit. Lineage (NCBI taxonomy): Eukaryota > Metazoa > Chordata > Actinopteri > Cypriniformes > Danionidae > Danio > Danio kyathit. Next base: position 23,677,149 of record LR812524.1, on the reverse strand, counting down.
AACAAAATTAAAAGTAAAATAAACAGTGCTTTATCGTTTTCTGTGGAGTCTAACTGTATTCATATACGTAAGAAATAATCAGACGTAAAATAACATGGTCATTATTGTACAACTATATACAATAATATCGATATATTTTAATATTTTTAAAAAAATCTAACACATATTGCAATATCGATTGCGATATTGTTCAGCCCTAATTCTCACCAAATCAAAATTTGTGTAGGAATAGTGCAAACAGTTCTGGAAACAGCAAATAAATTATACTTCTGTGTTTACACCAAGGTTCTCAATTCCAAGTCCTGGTAAGCAATTTTTTTTTTGGTGACATTAAGCTCAGATTAAACATGCTTGAATGAGCTAATAAAGGTCGTTGAGTTTCTGCTAATTTTCTTGTTGTGACTAATTGCAGAAGCTTTTTTTTTACGATATGCGATATTATCTTAATTTTGACCTAAGCTGCAAAAAGATTACAGGTATAATAAAGTAAATTACAGGTATAATGACCTAAGCTGCAAAAAAGATAATGGGTATAATAACCAAAAAATACTTAGTCTATTGCTTTATTGGGTATACGTGTACAGAGTAAATAAGTGTTTTAAACCATTCAAGTTGCAAAAAGATGATAAATACAGGATAAAGTACATTCAGGCAGTTGTTATCACAGAATAAAGCCTGCTTATTTTGTGGCAAATAGCTGTGTAATAAACAGGATAAAGTATATCCAGGCGACTGTCTTTGCAGCATCCTATTATTACACAGCTACTTGGCACAAAGTGTACAATTTTGAAAAACCATTGTTCTGACTGAGCTATATATATTAGTGGTGTAACGGATCACAAATTTGCAGTTCGGATCACACTACAGATCGGATCGGACCATTTTTCGGATCAGAAAAAAGGGAGGAGACAAATGTCATTTGCTTTCCATTTAGACAAAAATATTACTGCAAAAAACATTGCTTTTAACAAACAGAACTTAGAACCTGTAATTTTAATAAAAATAAAAACCAAGAAAGAACCAGCTGAAAAAAGAAACGTATTCAATACAAAATATGATCTTTGCTACTGTTGCTGATAATGCTAAATATAGAAATCTAACATCTTGTACAACAGATCATATTTATCTTCAATTAATGATTCAACAATTCACACATAAAACTTTGTTTCATTATTGGTGTATTATTTTTGAAAACCTATTCAGTGACATAATTTTGATGGTTGTTTGTCGCCATCTGTTGGTTACACAACGTAATTGCATTCACCGGCGTCAAAAATTCTGAACTATTACATCTCATATTATAAAAATTATATCTGAACTATAAACTGTTATCTCAGTACTTCTGTGTTATTTAATTGTCTGTAACTAACTGAAAAAGTGTAAAAACTGAATCTCTCTCGATGCATTTTTGAATGCAGCGCTTTGAAGGAGTAATAAACATATGCAAATCATTATCATTTATCGTTCATGTAGCGCGGGAACCTTCTGCTATGCCTAGGTATACCTGGATTTTCTTTATAGGGCACCTTTAAGTTACCTTAGCTTAACAAATGGAACCTTACTATATACGGAGTTCACAAACAAAAAGATTACAAATATTAACACATAATTTTCAATGTCAAAGGCCAGGTATGAAAGTGTTAATGTTTATTTTTTGAGCATTTGCAGGTGTGATAAACACCACTCCCAATACAACAGAATCCCAATAAATCTGAATATTCTTAAAAGACACTCTAAAACAGGGGTGCTCAACCCTATTCCTGGCGATCGACCTTCCTGCAGTTTTCAGTAGCAGCCCTTATCAAACACACCTGCCTGTAATTATCAAGTGCTCCTCACGTTCTAAATAATTGGTTCAGGTGTGTTTGATCAGGGTTGGAGCTGAAATCAGCTGGAAGGTCGATCGCCAGGAACAGGGTTGAGCACCCCTGCTCTAAAAGTTTCAATAATTAAAAAATATTCACTGTAATTTGAAGAGCTTATGATATCAGTATTGTGCATGTTCATTATTTCTGTAAATTGAATTACCAGTAATCACTATATGTAAATTTGAAAAAAACAACAGCTTTTCAGCACTAGGAATAAGAAATACTGGTTTACATGTAATGTTGTTTTGTGTCTGCCAAGTGTGTATCATGCAGGTGTTCAAAGGTTGGAGAACATGACCTTTGCTTGTTCCCACCGAATAGAAAACCATAATAGATGATGTAAACCTCTATTGTGGTATTGACTAATGTGGAGATCAAACTTCAAGATCCTAGTTTTAAAAACACTATAGGTCACAGTTACCAAATGTGCCAAATGTTCAAAGATAAAGACGGATTTCAATATACAATGCATGCTGTATATACTAAGCTAATTTCTAATTTGTTAAAGAAAAAAAGTGTCAAACTACTCACCAACTATTTATTTAAATACGCTTATTATGTTTTTTGGAAAGCAGCCCTTTCATACAGTGTGTATTGTGGCTGGTTTGTGATAGTCAGAAAAGAATAAAAGATCAAAGTGCACAACAAATAAAGCTACTGTCTCCTATAAGAAAGAATCGAAAAGAAAGAATGAACGAAACAAAGAAACTATTTGTCACTCATTCTATTTTCACTTCGATAACTGATCTGCAGATCTATAAAAATTAGCATACTGATCTTCACTGGTCTGTGAACAATGTTTAGCTAGGGCTTGATGATAAAACAATAATTCACATCACAATAGACTTTTCTTTAAATAAAATGTGTTAAGAAACAATCTAATTGTTTATGCTTCTAAGTAAATGTTGTTGCTCGAGTCACATCCCGAATCACATTAAACAAGCAGCACAGCAGTTTAACGCTACCAGCTCCAAAAAGAAGTGCTTGAATTTAGTAAAGCACACACAGGGTTCAACGCTAAGGATTTTTTCTACTGGCCCAATCGGATGTTTACTTGCCCTGCCAAAATTTTTACTGGCCCCACCAAAAAAGAAGAAGTTAATAGCTATTTCTTAGCCACATACAGTATTTTATATAATGTGTCAAAAGCCAAACATAATTGTAATACCTACCCTTTTTATTCAGCATAACTTTTTTTTTTAATACAACTGACAATTTAAAAAAAATACAATTATGATGTAACTAAATTTGATAGAGTGTGTGTGTGTGTGTGTGTGTGTGTGTGTGTGTGTGTGTGTGTGTGTGTGTGTGTGTGTGTGTGTGTGTGTGTATATATATATATATATGCTACCGGTCTGTAAGTTTGGGCTCAGCTTCGTTAATTTTTTTCTTGTTTTTTTTTTTTTGTTTTGTTTTTTTTTAAGGATAATTATTCAGTTCATCGACATCAAGGATACATTTATTAAATGTAAAAAAAAATTATTTGTTAAATATTTATTAAAATTTTAAATAACTGCTTTCTTATTGTATATAGTTTCAAATAAAATGATTACTCCAGACATTATTGCTTTTATTACTATTACCATTAATAATAATAATAACAACAAATTTTTGAAACCTTTATTTAGAGGATACATGAACACTATCATCTACCAATACCATACCCATCCTCAAATTCAAATTCAACAGCGCACAAGATGGAAGCCTTAAAGGGTCACAAAACACCAAAACACATTTTTTTGAGCTGTTGACAGTCATATCTGTGCCCCACGCTGCTATAAACACTATTAGGACACATATATTTCACTAAAAAGTGAAAATTGGTTGTTTTTGCGTTATTTTGAGCAAATTCGTTCTTCAGTTTTAAACGAATTTTTGAAGCTACGTCACGGCGATTAGATACTTGCGTGTAAATCCAGTGTGGGGAGTGGCTGTCTGTACCTGCAAGTACATCGTGACGTCTCTGAGTGTGCGGCATCAATTCATGAGAAAGACTTTGTTCAAGCCAATCAGCGCGCTCTGTTGTGTATGCGGTGCAACTTCATTAATATGCATGATAGCTTCGGAGACTGTTTTACCTGTTACAGTGTTCGACAGAGAGACGCCACGTTGTGTTGCCAAAACAAGTGAAAGAACAAGAATTTGGAGACATGGGTCGTCAGTGTTGCATTTATTAATGTGCTGCAACGAAGGTTTTGTTTTCATTTTTCCGCTATGAGAGCATAGCTGGACTCACATGTGGATTACAGTGCATGCAACACGCAACAGAATGCGTTTGTAAGGAACATTTTTTACCCGAGAGCTTTTCGCATCTGGAAATGATGAAATCCAGATTTGCCGCTCGTCTCCTTTCAAAAAAAGACAGTTCCAGTTTGATTGTCCTGTCTCTATAGATTTGGTAAGTGTGTGTGAGCAGTGCCCTTTGTTTGTTCATTCAGATGACAAAGTTACTTCGTATCGTCAGCAGTGCTCTTTCAGTTTTTAAAGACATACCATAGTCAAAATGATTTAGTTACTAAGTTTACAGTATGTTAATATTACTGCAATATTATAGTACAATATTATAGACTGAAAGTTCCGCTGTAAATGCTGCTCTCTGAATGTAAACATGTAAACACAGCAATAAAACTATTCCCGTTGTGCAGGATTTTCGCCGCATTTTGTGACAGGATAGTCTATATACACACTAGAGATGCGCAGATCAGCTCAAATGTCACCCGAATCCGCTTCTTCATTCTAATCATCCACCCGCCACCCGCCCCGCACATATTATTTTATCTGATATATATATCCGCACCCGACCCGCACCCGATCGCCACTTTAATAATTCTAATTCTTTGATTTAAGCATGATGATAGGTGTTACTTTCTCCGCAATGTCCGGCGGCAGAGTAACAGCTCGTTAATTCATGCTCGAGCAAATGATGAGACGGATAAAAGTACTCGATGCATGCCCTTCTTTTACTTATTTCAGTGTTTTCAGGTTCACAGTGCAAAACCGCTCCCGGGTGGAATTACTGAAGTAAACATAAAACAAAACCGGATAAAACTTTCTCCCTCTAATTCACCGCACGCACAGCACACAGCGAGAGCTCACGTCACACAGCATGCGTGTCGAACTACACTACCCACAGCTATGGACTACAACTCAACGTAAAAGCAGTCCTAAAGCGGCCACACTATTTCCCCTCTCCTGCAACATAGGTCACCGTGGATTGTTCGTTATTAACAGCAGATTCAGCTTATTTACATATACAGGAAAAAGAACAAAAACGGTGTCACTTTAGCCTAAACAGCAGCTATGTTGTGTGTACTTAGCCCTTTTCTTAACACTGCAAAAACAGCATCTACTGTGCCTGGATTCGGGCGATTCCGCCTCGCCTCCAAAACACGGCTGGCTGCACTAAATGAGCGTTCGCGCGAACCGCTTGTTGCAGGAATGCACAAGCTTCTTCTTGCAAGGCGCTGCAGTCGTGTAAATAAGCGATCTTGTTTCTCCCAGAACGATAGTAGATTTCCCTCTGATGACTCCTCTAACTGAAGCACAGTACTCTTGCACTTCATCCATTATTTTGGGCGTCTCATCTTCACATTCTGCGAAGTCCACTCTCTGATTTTTTGCTGGTCAACTGCTATCACCCGCGACCCACCCGCAATTAATCATAATGTATTTTTTTATTACCCGACCGACCCGCGGATTATCCGCAGCGCCCGCGGATTTAACCGCCATCCGCGCATCACTAATACACACGGCTTTCTGACGCTACCTACCGAGTGCATCTAAGTTACCGAGAAATGTGGAGGATTTTTTTCTCCCATTCGCCGTGCGGTATCAAACATTCCATTAAAACTCCACTCTCCAGCAGTTCCACGCTTTCAATATCTCATTTGTCATGGGCGACATGCAGCAGAATAAATTTATTCCTGAATAAAAAGTGAAAGTGCCAAATTAATAATTTGCCAAGTAATTCGATTACTGATGTCCATGTAAACACAGTAGGCATGGGCCGGTATAAGATTCTGACGGTATGATACCCTTGGATAAAAATATCACGGTTTCACGGTATCACGGTATTGTGATTACTGCTCTATAATATATTTTTTTTAAATGTCTGGGTAAAAAACTAAAAGCTTTTTCCCCTTTGAACTCAATATATTTTATTTTGAGAAACATTTATAATATTTTAGAGCAGTAAACGTGCCAGGCTAAATAATGAAAATGAATTATTGTTTCAAAAACACAGATTTATTTACAATTTAAAATGGCATCTTTGGATATTGTTTCTGCTGGAGATGCTGTTGTTAAAAAAAAATGTAAATAAAAAAATCTTACACATACCTTAGGAACGGTATTAGAGAAAATTTTGGCGGTATGATAACCTTGACTTTTCCAAAACGCGGTATACCTTCGTCCCATGCCTAATCGTCCCATGCCTAAAACACAGTTACTGTCTTTCTTTCCTGCGTCTGCGTGCCCAAACGGAAACTCCCATATTTGCAAATCCTTCCCCCTTTCCCTCCCCCGACACTCCCACCTAAACAGAGCTGGACACGCCCACTTTCCTGACTTTTTCCAAACTAGAGGTGTGAAAACACCCTCCTGAGACAGGGGGGTTTCGTGGCCCTTTAAGTACAATATGTGTGCAAGGCTGCTCTGAGGTTAGATACACAGTAGTAATGGAAAGTTCAGATATTTAACGCAGATCTTTGGACTCAACATACCAAAATTACGTAGTCAGTAGGGCTGGGCGATATGGCAAAAAAAAATTAAAGTTTGACCGATTCACGATTTCGATTTTTTATTTATTTTTTTATTACATTTTTGTTACTGTGTAACTACCTTACCAGCTTACCTTGTTCATTTAAATTTTAATACTAATAATTTTAAAACTTTTTTTCATGCTCACTTGTAAAAGAAAAGCAATAGTGTGACTAAACGCGGTTATGGCACTCTCTCATATAGGGATGCTAAACATAGCTACAATAGAAGTCACAGCAGGTCATATGTTGTGCAGCTTTGGGCAAATTTTATTTGGAGATAAAATGACCAAAATGTAACGTGAAGATTAAAAAGGATTGGAGGGGAAATAAATATTTCAAATCTCTGTACATAACAGAAAAATAAACAATGATAATGCAGCAATAGTTTATCTGTATTAGTGGCATGGCAGAAATATATATTTGGACAGGCCTTGTCAAAGTGAGCGGGCACTTTCACTAATAAAAAATATAGCACTTAAATTATTTCATAACAATCAATAAAATAACAGCGGTTTTATATCAAAAGTTGGTAATGATATAAAATATACTACATTTTGATGGTAAAATATAACCATTTAAACGATTTTGTATTTAAACATTAAATAACGAATGCATCAAGTTAAATATAAAAAAAACGAATGAAACAACACATAGCATATCAGGATATAAAGGACTATATTTATCAAAATGCTGCTCTTTTTATCTTTGTAATTTTATAGTTTTATTTTTGTTATTTTAATTATTTTTTGTCTTCATAAATAACTAACGAGCTATAGACAAATATCTGCTTGACGTTTTAGAAAATATTTGTGCGTAGCTCCACCACCCAGTATATATTAAAGATCACCGTGAAAAAAAAAAACCCACAGAAACCTGTTACATATCTATCTATATTTAAAGGTCTATCTTATATTTAACTGAATCGTATAACAGTCTATAGCTGAAATTTTGGAAATTGCTTAATTTATTTTTATAAAACATTTGTCGATACGTATTGATATTTTTTGGAGTAAAAACTGCCGACATTTAAGAATCCATATTTATTTTATTCATTCATTCATTTGACTTGTTTATTGGTGCATATATGGGTTATGATTTAATTCATACAGTACCTTGACAGCTACTGTGCCACTCCGTAATTCAAGCAAAAGTCCAAATTAAAGAAAGATTTGACTTTCTGCGGTGACCGACATTTACAACACGCCGTAACCGTCCTTCGGGTGGAGCGCGGGTATAATATACAAAACCAGCCGTCTGGGCTTTGAATTAGGTGCAATTATTTCCTCGTGTGTGTGGAGCGATAGGTGAGCGGGCCAAAGTGACTAAAAGCGATCTAGAAAGTTGAGTTGGTTGCCCTCACCTCTGCCTGTCGAGGCTCCTCTCCTCTCCTAGCGTGCCCGCGCGCCCCCGTCTCGCAGCTCGCGCGGGAGAAACAGACGGCTGCGGGGACGCGAACAACAGCACGACGCGCGTGGAAACATTAGCGAAGCTGGCTGTCTGACTGCGGGGCTGTTGTTGCTCTAGCGGGAAAATGTCCCGGTGTTCCCAATGGCCGGTCCGCCCTGGCGCGCTTCCGCTAAACCAGCTGTGGTAGCTCATCAACAGAGCCGCGACGTCAACACACAGAATCAGCACAATTCAGCACGGTTGTCTAACAGTTTAGAACGGTTTGGCACGGCAGAGGAAAAGCGGCTTTAATATTTTTATAAAAAAAAAAAAAAAAAAAAAAAAAAAAAAAAAAAAAAAAAAAAAATCGCAATTCCTCGATTTTGTAAAAAATAAAATAGTCTTAAAACGTAAATTCGAATTAATCGAAAAAATAAAAAAAAAAAGCCCAGCCCTAGTAGTCAGCAATAGTAATTTCAGTCAGTTAAAACATCACCATGGCATGATCTGAAAAATGTCTTACAGTAAAGTTTTGCAACCCAACTGAATCATGATTCACTTATTTAAATTCCAAAACGATTTTCTGTTATGAAATAAACTTACGTTTTTTCACCAGATCCTTTCATTTAAGCCCTCGGTTTACCCGAGGTGCTGTTGTTCAAGTTTAGTTCAGTCACAGCAGGCTGTCATGTGCTGTTTGTGTTTGGTTCACTGAATCACGCATGCGCAGTATTATCGGTTCACCGCTTCTCAAATTTGATCTCAGTGTAACGTTACTGTTCTAATAACTGAATGAGAGTATATATTGGATTACTTCGAGTCAGAGGTGGGTATTAGGCCTGTTAAAAAGTAAGTAGTTTCAAATGATTCAGTTTGTTTTGATGAACTATTTTAACCGGTTCACTTAGAAAATCCGGTTAAAAAGATTTGTTCGCAATCGCGATACAGAAACAAAACCCATTATTGGGCACAAATGTGTTAAAGTAATAGTTTTAAGTGCCTGTAATGCTGTCACCGTGCTGCTGTCATGTCCACTCGTTGTTTTTGTTGCGGGAGCAACAGCAACTGACTGGAGAACCAGCTCAATCTGGCCAATGGCAGCAGGATTACAGACTCTGAGGTGCGAAAGGGTCAAACACCTTTGCACCAATTAGATTTACTTCTAAACGGCTTACAGTAAGATTATATATTAAATACATTCACAAATACGAAAACGAAGGAGGTTTTTGCTATAATTTTAGTTAGTTTCAGTTAGTTTTGTATGTACACAATACAGTTTCAGTCAGTTCTAGTTTTTAAAAAACTCGTTTTTATTTTTATTTCAGTTAACGACAATTATTTAAAATTTTAGTTTTCATTGTTTCGTTAGTTTTCGTTAACTATAATAACCTTGGTAGGGCTAAGAGGTAGACACCCCTTCGAACGTAGATTTTTCAGGACCACACTCGAAACCAAAAGGTAAGAAAATTAGAGTACACCAGCCACAACGGCAGGATAGCTGCACCCGGAAGTAAGGAGATCCACAAATTAGTATTTTTTTGTCATTAATACGAATTTTTACAATAAACATGTTTTAATACATTCATTACCGCAGTTGTATTTTACTATCATGCTTTAAAAAAAAAACGCAAAAATAAAAAATCTAGAATTCATAATAACAGCTTCTGTAGAGCAGTCCTACAACATTCTGTCACTCGATGACACTCGAATACCCTGTCAGAAAAGTCTAGTGCCTGGGAATGAGCTTTTTACAGTGTCTGCTATAATGTTAATGTTGTTTTTGTGAGTTTACATAGATGTTTACATATGGCCACTGTGTAAATGCACAGTACAGTTACGATCTTATTGCCACATTAGATCGTTATGATAACATAATATATGCCTTCAGTGATTTCCTGAAGATAAATACCAAAAAACAACACAACTGGAATAACTACAGCAGTCGTCTAATCTCATATGAAGCAAGAGATCGCAATGACATATAATGAGGTGTGCAGGTGCTGTAGTGCTGTCCTATTTCTCAGGGGTACATTTTGAAGCCCTTCCCCTTCACACTCTGTTTCAAGGGTCAAGGGGTATGGGGTACAAAAATAGAATTTGGATTACTGTCTTTTAGGAATTACTGACTGACTAGGCAGATATTCTGATACTTATCCTGTCATTTTAATTTTCTCAACTCCAGCCATTGTTGTCTATTTTCAAATCATTTCTCTGAGCCATCAGGTTCACCTTTGGGCCTGGTCTAACCAATAGTAAATAAAAGTAAAGGTAAATATAAAGAATATAAAGATAGTAAAGCCCCATCTAATTGGTCAAAATTGGATAACCTATGCATGCAATACACAAATTAAATTTATCGCGCTTCTCTGCGTCATGGATATTACATATTCTATTATCATGATTTTTCTATACATTGTGTAGCCCTAATCTATTACATGGCGTACACAATATCTGCTAATTGTTTATGATGAGACATATCAGCATTTTCATGGGTGATTAGCCTAAAAATGCATCTGATTAGCCACTGTGTTCAAAGCTTAATAGATACAATAATTATACAATAATTATAATAATTGAACATTTATTACTCTCTAATCATACTGAGAACGACCCAGTTGGGGTGAATCAGCTAGTTTCATTATTGATATGGCATACTGTTACTATCATAAAGTGTGTACAATTGCTGTGAACTGAGAAAGCCTCCAAAGCTGAAATTCAAATATAGTAATGATCAAATGGTCAACAAATGCTATAAAAACCATTTTTTCACTACCTTTGACAAAGGTGGGTATTAAAAAGTAAAAGTGGGTATTAAAAAGCCCCAAACCAGTCCTGGAGGTACAATGTCCTCCAGATTTTAGCTGCAACTTGTTTCAATACACCTGTTTGGAAGTTTGTAGTTTGAGATTTTAATTAGCTATAGTTAAGGGTGTGTTTGAATAAGGTAAGAGGTAAACTATTTAGGACACTGGCCCTACAGGGGAAGGACTGATCATACCAGGTGTTAGTGTTAGTTACATTCTGAACTACTGAACTACTTGCCACATCTGGTCAAATCAATATCAGTTCTCAAAAGTCCAGTCCAAATTCTAATCAAAATAACTTACAAAATAAAACAGTATGAGTTCACAATTTCTGCATTTCACCCCTTAGTTTCAATTGCAGTATTCCTCAGGCTCATTCATGCTAGTAAAATAAACAATTAGTATAATTAATCATATAAAACAATATAGCTTCAGCACACCCTGCTATTTAAAAATTTTGTTTAAGCTCTCAACCAACTCAAATTGTCCCCATGAACCCGCAGCTGCAATCATTATAATTTCATATTCTGATGCAGTTCTTAGAGAAACTAAATTTTAAATGAGCAAACAGTGGGCATGGCTTGTCTTTTCTACTGCAGGCTGAATGGATGTAGAAAAGTAGGCATTTCATTCAAAAAGATTGGGAAAGGGGTTTTAGAAGAGTTATTACAACCTAAAAGACACCTCCTGCTCACCATATCTGTTTGTTGTCAAAAATGACAGTTGGAGCAGCTGGTTAAGTATGTTAGCTAGGGATGTATTGAATCACGGTTGATTCGTAATTCATGCGGATCACAACCCAAAGTTCGGAACACGTGTGGCCCGCGGATTAATACATTTTTTAACTTGAAGATTAATCCTAAATTTGTAACAATTGCAAAGAGATTGCCTCTCGCGTTATTCAAATCACATGTATGAACGCATTTAGGCTTTCCTGTAAAATATAATGATGACATAAAAAGTTGCGGTAGGTTATTCGGGATGTGGTGGGTTTCTTAGGTTATTAAAGATGTTTTCTGTCATTACTTGTTTAGCCTGCATTAATGCATTGTGTAAGCTGCTCGATTAATCATTGAATGAACAAGATCTCAACACGCACGCAACATACATTATGATGGTGATTTGCATATGTTTATTAATCCTAAAGTCTTTAGTCTTTTGAGTTAATTATGTAGTTACAAACAGTCAAATAACACAGAAGTACTGGGATAACAGTTTATAGTTTAGCTAAAACCACTGATGTTTATGGTAAAGATTAAAATTACCATCCTATGCATTTAACGACGCTCAAAAATGAAAGTTGTAGGCAGCAATTACATTGTTTAACCAATAGGTGGCGACAACCAGCCAACAAATATATGCTACTGAATAATTCTTCAAAAATGATCCATCCAGCAATGAAACATGAAGTTTTATGGGTGAATAAGTGAATCGTTTAGAGACTAAAATAAATATGGGTTGTACAAATTATAATGTTAGACTTATACATTTAGCGTTATCAGCAACAGTAGTAGTAACTGTGAATTCAGTACTAAATATTTTATTGTTTATTTTTACGATACTATCGTCTATCGGCACAACCCTACACCCAATACCTCAAAATCACGCAATCTCATAATTTAACTGAAAACAAACAAGAAGTGCACTTTCAGATTTCAATTAAAGATTAGAAGGACAAACTATTTTATTTTCTTAATGACATGCACAGATAAATTGTTCACCACAAAACTGGCAATGTGAGCTAAAAAAATCATAAGGTTAGTTTTGATTTTTGTGGGACTTTAAAGTATATGTTCAACACTGCATGTTCAGAAAAGTGCAGACTAATAATGCTCATCTCAATTATTCTGTATCCAGTGATAAACAAATCTATACTATATGATTCAAAATAAACCAATCACCATTTTTGATCATTTTTGGATTATTGAGGATTACTCACCTTATTCTCCGCGTACGAGTGGGCGCAACCATTTGAATAATTTTGGCACGAGACTTCCGGTCTCATTCACTTCCATTCATTTTTAGACGTTAAAAACAGCTCGTTCTGCTGCTTGATGTTGCAAACTGAGGTTTTCTTATTATATTATTCTATTTTGTCTGTATAATCATACAAACACTTGTTTGTAGAGCAAGTAGTTTGACCGTTTTCAGCCGTTTATTATTCCTAGTCATTTCTCTCATAGGCAACTGAATCGGAAGTTCTAAAACAATCGCAAAAACGAGCGCACTTCCGCATTGAAGAATAAGGTCAATAGTGTGGTAGGGTTTTTATTTGAAGGAAAATTGGCTTGGACTTGGCAATCAGGTAGCGAGGTAATCTGTCCAATGTGTCATTTTTGGTAAAAATAAAGAAAAAAAATTAATCGCAATTTCCAATCGAATGAATTTTTTTTTCCCCACATCAACTCCGCCCCTAGGCCACATCCACAACTATGACATGACACAGATGAAGTCTATAAGAGAATGATAAGCAAAACAAAGATGGCAGTACATCAACAAATTTGAGAAATTATATTTTTGCCATATTGCCCACCCATATATGAAACGCTGTCACCATAATTAATTAGATTGTATTATAAGCATTTGTGGAATTGACCCTTCATTAAGCCCAGCCCTCCTTAGTTACTGTTGTTACGCCTGTCAAGCTTTCGTGCCTGGCACGTCTATTACAATATGTATGCGCCGGTGTCAGACATTGCCAGGGATATAATTAGTCATTTTTGGTGAGATATCTGAGAAAGCCAGACAAAAAAAGATTGCAGTATGCATTACAGGCGTATATTCACCACATAATAGGCAACCGACTAGAAAATAATTTAATCAAAATTGAAGCTAGGTTAGCCTAGCCACCTCATACGGTGACCATTCAACAGCTTAATGTTAGTTTACGCACAGCAGGAGAGGTGAAATTTAAAAATAATCTAATGATAACAAATTAAACCGTGATTTCCCTTTTTTTACCCAAAAAGCCTGATAGATCAATTGTTGTGCAATGAAATATAACGTTACTAACCGACAAGGAAACACGCATGGACAGTGCTTCTACATAATTCATTCATAGAAAGAGCAGCCAGAAAGGGGAAATTAATGGATTTGTGCCAAATATTAGCATCATTGACCCATAACAATGTACAGTACCTATAACTGTCAGTATGTTTGTGTGCTTTTTATACCGTTTCTATTCTAATTTGCAGTTAAGTGAAAAAAATAAATAAACTGAAACGCAAATTAAAAGTAAATAAAAAAAAAATTAAAAGACAGCTGGGTAACATAACCTGCTTTGTATTTTTGTAGGAAGCACAGTTTAGATCTTTTTAGGGTAAGAGGTGTGTGAGTTACTGCCGTCTATCACTGAATGTGTCAGGAATATCGAAAACAAAATCAACTTAACGCCGCTCTTTTAGCACCCCTCACAGAGCATGATCCATGCTGGCATTTCTCCCCTTGGGTTTTAGAAAAAGAAAAAAATTCCACCACCCCGTCCAAACTTTTAGGATACCAAGTATTAGATTTGCACAATCCATATGCACAAAGCTTTGGCTTGTTTCCCTTGCTCGAAAGCTTGACAGACCTCCCGCGCGTAGCTACGGTTACTAAGCCACGATTGGCGGTTTTCGTCTGTGGCTTAGCGAAGGATCAATTGACTTGAAATGCATTGGTACAAAGCTATAAACAAATAAAGCAATTACAACAAGCAATGATTCATCTTACCAAGTAATGTAGAGGCGGCTTCAACTGCTCCATTGTAGACATTCTTGTTCTCTGTGGCAGGGTAGACTTTATTCCATAGGATGTGCACATAAAACAAAACTAAATAATAACCAGTGGAATTGAACACCCACCACAAACTCCAAAGTCTTAAACTAGGCACTTTTACAAGGTTCTTTAATTCCTTCAGCATCCCAACAAACACTGAATTTGTCCAGGAAGGGGATCTGCGATTACTGTCCAGCCCTTCCACAATTCCATCCTTCTCTTCTGGCTTCATTTTGGCTAATTCTGACTTAGCTGCTTCCTTCCTTTCCTCCTCCATACGGGCTTTGTTGAAAAACATGCTACGCTTGGGCCATGGCAGGCAGAAGGACAAGAGTAGCCCAAAAGTGACAAAGCCCAGAGAGACGGCACTTAACATCGTGTATGAAATACCTCCAAAAGACACGCACATCTGACCCAACACAGAGCTTGTGAAGACTCCCATGAGCACCGATGAGCGGGAATAGCTGGCTACTCGCTGGTAAACAGTTGCTGGTACCAGTGAGAAGATGTAAGAGGAGTACGCCACACGGGCAGCCATGGTGATGCCATAAAAGAACTCCATAAACTGCATCTCCAGCAACGAGGCGCCCAAAAGCAGCAAGAGCCAAATAGAAACATGACTCAAGCTCTGGAGGACCAGCACAGGTTTGTAGCGTAGGTAATCTGTCAGCAGAAACACCGGTACCAGCACTACCATATAGGAATATGAGAGGACTGGATTGATTTCATTGGTCACCTGCAAAGATCAAAGAAAGTCATTATTTCATCTAAGATGGGAAACAGAGACCAAGGAGGATTTTAATGCTAAATAAATGTAACATCACCATGAAAATAGACTATAATATACTTGCCTTCACCACCAGAAATGTCAACAGTCAAATTATAAATGCCCGGTTTTACGTTTTACCTACATTAGGTACTTTTACATGGACCAATAATCAGATTTTAATACGATTAAGACAATACTCTTTGTATTGATAAATTTAATCTGACTAAATTTATAATTGAAGTAAACAGAAATCAAATTAAGACATGTGGAGTATCCAGACGTGTAAACACATTAATCAAACTATTACTGTCGTGTAGGACTTTCGCTGCATTTTGTGACAGGATAGTCTATGCACACGCAGCAGTTTGACACTATTCTCTGCACCTACAGAGTCATTAATGGACCACAGACACCTGCATCGCGAAATGTAGATGTTTTTTTTTCCGGCGTGCGGTATCAAATTCCATTAAAACAACACTCTACCAGCAGTTCATACTCGCATCCAACATCTCGTTTGTCACAGGAGGCATGCATGAAATGTCCCTGGATAAAAGTGAAAGCGAATTACTAATGTCCATGTAAACATAGTCATTGTTGTTATTGACAGTAAAAATGAAAAAATAATAGCACAATTTTTGTTACATTAATGTATTGGCTGATGCAATAGAAATACTTCAATGAAAATCTGTCCTTTTTTCCTACGCAATAATCAAAAGGTGTATCTGGATTTTAGGTATGTGTTAGTATGTAAACATAAATCTAATAAAGCACATTACATCAGGTTTTACACAACGTCCCTAGGCTATTATGTTTTCCAGTCAGGCTATCAAAAATGAATCCACCCTGCCAATCAGACTATCTTAATGGGGAAAAAATATAGCCTATTTTAATGCTTTTGCATTCTCTCAAAAAAAGGCTTATTACGTTGTATGTAATTTTCATTCATCAAGAAGCCACGATCAATATATTTTTAATATATATTTTTTTCCTTTTTCAAAACAGTTCAGAACAAAACAAACAAAACTAAAAGGAAAATAATAAAATAAAAAATAAAAACACATTTTTAAAGGAACATGGAAACAAAAAAAACATACAAGTGTCAAAGGTCACTGAATACAATATTTTTTACATCGTATTTATCATTGATAAAATGTTGCTATATAAAATTTTGTTAGGGGTTACGTATCAAAGATCAACAGGCTCCAAATATATAAAATAAAAGCACCACAATAAAATTAAAACAATACATTTCTTCTCAACCATTTACCCCAGTATGCAGACATTTTATAGGCTTGTTGTCTCAAGGAAAATGTCAGTACTTCCATGTCATACACCTCTTTAATATCATACCATTCACCTACAGATGGAGGATCTTCCTTAAGCCATTTCCTTGTAATTGCCTTTTTGCTAGTTATTAGTAGTGTGTTAAGAAGATATGCATCATTTTTTGGTATTTCTGCAGAGTAAATTCCCAGGTACATAGTTTTAAAATTACATTCCAGATTCAATCCCATTATTGCATTTATCTCTTTATTTAAATCTTGCCAATAGGTCTGTATAATATTACAATCCCAAAATATGTGAAAATGATAAGCCAATACATTTCCAAGTTTTCTCCAGCATTCACCATTTTTTTGATCTCTAGTTTGAAAGTATTTTATTTTAGGTGTTATAAAGAACCTGATTACATTTTTCCAAATAAATTCCCTCCATTAATCTGAATTACTTGTAATCATCTGTTTCCCAAATAGTTAACAATTCCTCATTTGTTATATTTATACTGGCTTCCCTTTCCCCATTTCTGTTTTATATACATTGTTGAGTGTTTCTTTGTTAATGTCAGACAGGAATAAATTTTTGATACTAGTTTTTTATTAACTTTCTTTTTGTAAGCATCTATAAAGACCTGCACTACTGTTGTTTTTATGTCTTCTGAATCTCTTATGTTTTTATTGAAATGGTCTCTAACTTGAAGGTAACGGAAAAAGTCTTGTTTTATTTGAAAGTTGTTGAAAAAGATGTTATCCCTTGCAAACTCCATTGTTTAAATCTTAGATCTAGTATTGCTGGTTTAAATAGAGGATCATGTTCAACCCATCTTAATATCTTAACTTGTTTTTCTCTTTTAGGATTCTTTAATTCTTTGTACCAAATTTCCAAAGGGGTCTTTGTCAGGGAATTCAATTTATGTAATTCTGTATGTTGGAAATTTCTATCTCCTAATAATACTTGAAGGGGTAAGTGGATTTGATCAGTATGTGTTTTAATTTGCATTTGCGCTAACTGGTGCTAGGTTGATTAAAAATATAAAGTTGACCCTACTAGGTTTTCAATTATTTTTTCAGTAACAATAAAAAAAAAAATGTATAACGAAAGAAATTTAATAAAGTTAGGTTATTTTCAAAACTTCTTACGTAGCCATAGATGCCATTGTAACTTTTTTATTTAGTAAATATATGTACATCTTTTTATTTAATAAATAATTTTTTTTTTCTATTCTGCCATATTTTTTCTATTCGGCCATTTTTTTCAGACTACCAAAAACTGAAGAATGCTTGCCTGAAAGGTTACCAGGGATCTTGTTTCACTTAAAATTAGTCATAAATTGAGTTTAAGGGGTTGGCAGAGCCCACTGACTTTGTCAAAGACATGGATTAAAAACATATATTTCAAATTGTCTAACTTTATTTGCATTGTTATTTTAATGTGTACATTAAAGCAAAAAATAAATTATTTAAAAAAAACTGCATATATTCATATTTATACACCCACAACAGAAACCATTGAGGTCTCAAACTTCTACTGATGCAATAGCCTTGAGCGTAACTTGTGATCCTGTGTTCAGCTGTGAATAAAAACAGCATCTGTCCAAGCAAGCTTTAAAGCTGTGTTCTAGCCACAGTTGGACCTAGGATATTTCAGCAGCCAGTGAATTGACTTGAATTCTAGTCAATTGACAGGTGTGAGGTTTAAATATTTCATAACATTTCATAACTAAAATATCAGGAAAAGAAAATGCTGTCTATCTTTAGAAAAAAAGCTGACAAAAAAACAATGTACATAATAGAAAAAAACATATATATTCAATAAATAAGTAAAAACAAAAAGTAGAAAATATGGTATATTGTATGTATAAAAAAAAAATCAGTGCTCATGGTCTAGCGGAAGGTGCCCTCCAAGGCATAAATGTGAAACTCCGGCTATGCATTTAATGCACATCGCTAATCCAGTTATACAGGATAAGTGTACCATCTAGACGTGGGCTGGTATAAGATCGCAACGGTATGATAACCTTGAATAAAAATATCATGGTTTCTCGGTATTGTGATTACTGCTCTAAAATATGTTCTTTTTAAATGTCTGGGTAAAAAAAAAAAAACTTTTCCCCATTGAACACAATATATTTATTTTATTTTAAGAAACATATAAAAAAAATTTAGAACAGTAGCTTTTGATGTGGATGATCCTTTTCTGCTGGAGATATTGTTGCCCTAAAAAAACTAAATAGTCGCAAAAATAACATAAATTTTTACATATACCGTAGAAACGATATACAGTAATAGAAATTCTGGCGGTTTTAAAACCTTGACTTTTCCAAACCATGGTACCTTGAAACTGATTATCCCATGCCTAGAACCATCAGTATACAGTACATCCAGAATCTTTATATTTCACTTGAGTTGTAAATTTACCTAACAAGGATACAAACTGTTCATATTTCTCAAAGATGTTTTGATTTTAGAGTATCAGGCTAAATACTTCCTTAGGCCAATGATAAAAAAAAAACACATAAACAATCCCAATTTGCATAATGCCTAATTTAGACATGCATTTAGTTACCCAAGCAAGCAGGATCTCAAACATGTCTCAAGCAACACACGAATATAACAGTTTTTAGTTGTCCTTACATGCAATAATATCACATAATGTGAAAGAGAACTTGGTGAAAGTGTTTTGTCCCACTTTATATTATGTGGCCTTAACTAATATGTACTTTCATGTACTTTAATCATTTGTTACAATGTACTACATGAGCAAATAATTACATCTGTAATTTATTTCTGTAATTACATTTATAATTACTGTTGTTAACCATCCCTTACACCTTAACCTACCCTTAAACTTACCCTTAATACCTGTCCCTAACCATATCACACCTCAATAGCTCCAGAAGCGTTCTGCAATATATTATGAACACAGTAAGTACGCTGTGTTTATTTATTTGATGCAAGTACCTAGTTGTTAAGGCCATTTAATATAAAGTACAATATATGTGACCAAGTGTTAAGTGTGTGACTAGTTAATGCTTTAGCCAAATCAGCAGCACTACCCTGATTAAAAAATATCCTATTAGAGATCTATTATTATAAGATCAGGGTAAATTAATTTGAGGATTTTCAAGTGATTAAAATATAGCAATCTTATGGTGAACATCTCTAATGTAATAAATCTTTTTCTGCTAAGTTTTCTGCTAAATCAGCAAGACTAGCCTAATTAGAAAAATGTTCAGTTCAATAAATATCAAGATCAGTAGACATTTACATTCATTTGAGGATTTGTAAGCGATTTTTATAAAAGCAATCTTATGGTCAATAACTCCAATATAATAAGTCAGCATGATTTAGAATCAGTTCAGTCTTCCCCAGCAAATCTGACCCACTTTGGAGGAATGTGAACTCTGACCACATTCACATGGCTTGCCAGACCCCAGCAGCTGTGTCACAGTTTGAAGACCAAAATTCACGATCATTATTGTGATTATAATGGTGCATCGACTAGATTTTGGCAACAAAATAAATACATACTGTGGCATGTAAACGGTCTCTCATGTTTCCGCGTTTACAAAATGTTTATTGGTTTAATATATTAGATACTAATACGAAGTCTATAAGTTTACATTTCAATATTTCACAGAATAAATCAGAATTAAATTAGAAATAGAAAAACACCACACCTGTTCTCTGGTGAAGTTCTTCTCTGTACTGAGCAGGTACGGTGTGATAAACGGCTCTCCTGGCTTGAGCTGCACCATGAAGCCGTAGAAACAGAGATAAACAACAGACCACATCCAGGCTCTGGTCTTTTGCGTTTGGGCTTCCAGGTCTTCCTTGGTTTCAAGGATGACTGACTCAGGAGCCACATTTTCCACAGGTTGTCCGTTCTCATCAGTCATGTTCTCCTTAACATCCTCTGTCCTTTCGTTGACTGTACTCTCTTCCACCATGTTACAGCAATAGTGATGCTTAATTATTAGCAATAATGTAGTGTGAAGTACAAAATGCTGAAGGAATGTTGATCCTCAAAGGTAATATCTGAAGGCTTGGCACTTTTCACAGATTGTTGGCAAGTAAGCGAATGCACTAGCCAGTTAATCTTAAGGCATGTGCTGTGTTAAAGATTATTGGAAGCTGTGAAACCCTTTCACGATGACACAGCAACGGCTATAAGATGACATTTTCTGTGTGCAAGTAAATTCCAACATTCACCTTTGTCCAACTTCTAACACCAACTGAAAAATGCTACCTTACTGGACTGCACATTGTGAATCTGTAAAACAATATGATAGAAAACAAACTGTTAATTACTCAATAAAAAAACTAAACATGTCAAAAACACATATAACCAAAAACTTTAACTAGTCAGTGATTTGTTTTCTTAATTTTACGTAATAAAAACGAATGAACATATGTAAACAAAACAGAAATCCTTAATTGAGGTAAAGTTGGTTTTAATTTCCCACATTCATTCAGTGACAAATTGTGTGACATGTTCCCTATATTGTTAACCACTGTCCTTTGAATACACATGCAAGTATGTCTTAAAAACAACATTAGCACTATTTATTTAACTGTGAACAATATTGTACTTTTTGATAGTCATTTGTTGCTTTTCACTATTCAGAATTTGCAGAGAATACTTTTCTGAAATTAGATTATTAAGAAAGTACGTGTGAATATAAAACTAACATTACCTCAATAAATCCCTCCTCATAAAAGAACATGTATAACGGCGTGTCAAATGGTTTTCAGAAATGAGCACTTTGTTCTAACGTTAAAGCATAAAAACGTATTGTAAACACATCGTTATACAGTAACGATACACTAACTGCTTGTATTCCATAATCACATGTCAAACCCTGCAATGTCAGCTCTTACAAATCTCATGACCAAGTCTGTTTGATATTACGTAATAATATGTTGTAGTATCTCTGTTGTTTGCATAAATCACAACTATAAGCACATTTGAATCAAGTTGGCTCGAGTTAAACTTGCCTGTTGTTTTCCTTGTCAACAGATTTAATCCTTTCGTGTTGAGGCTGTAGATAAGCTAATAATTTATGCGACGGAATATATTAAAGTGCAAATAAGTTTTAAAACGCGACAGACTTTAACCCATCAACACGGTACATGTCCGTTATGACAGAGAGCAGATCTGTCTAAATATCCACGAGACATATGCATGCCTGCAAGTCGCGCGCGCGTAAAAGATTAATGCGCATGCGTACCGGATGTTTATTTTGAACGAATGGTAGACTGCTTGAATCTTTAAAACCCCTATATTGCACTTGACGTGTATAAAGCTCCCCCTAGTGTACACATGTCTGTAAACGCACGATCAGTAACTAGTAATCCTGTATGCTCTTTCGGTTAATATTTGAACATTAATATTGACCAGCTTAAATTATTAAATAAATAAATACAGTCAGTGAACAGTGACCAGCTTAAACAAAATATTTAAATACAAATAAATAAGTAAATAATGAAGGCATAAATCTAAACAGTGAAGATCATCAACACATACTTCAAATATGTTACAGTCATGTTTAAAGGGATAGTTTCCAGAGGACTGAAAATGTACTCCCTACTCCCCCTTAAGTGGTTCCAAACCTTTATGAGTTTTTTTTTTCCTGTTGAAAACAAAATAAGATATTTTGAAGAAAGCTAAAACCCTGTAACCATGGACTTCTCTAAGGGAAAAACAAATACAATGAAAGTCACTGGTTACAAGATTCCAACTTTTTGTGTGTTCAACAGAAGAAAGTCAAACCGGTTTGGAACAAGTGAAGGATGAGTAAATGATGACAGCGAATTTTCAGTTTTGAACTATCACTTTAAAAAAATTGCAGGGGATAATATACACTCATATAAGATCATAAATAGTGTGTGAAATATTTTTTTTATCTTTGATAAGTGTTTTTCAGGTGGCGCTAATATTAGGTAAATTCAAAATAAGTCATTAAGCCATTGGATGGCTCCAAGTGAATATATTTTGGTTGTCATTAAATCCTAACACATTTATTACATTGTTATTACAGCATTTGTTAAAAATACAGCAAAACTTCATATGC
The DNA here is from genome assembly GCA_903798195.1 of Danio kyathit. Lineage (NCBI taxonomy): Eukaryota > Metazoa > Chordata > Actinopteri > Cypriniformes > Danionidae > Danio > Danio kyathit. The sequence goes on along the minus strand of LR812524.1, from coordinate 23,654,458 downwards.
TCTGAAGCTGTCCAGTTTTGGAGACATTTTGGAGCTTTGTCATTGCAACATCTTCTGAAATATCAAATAATCTTGATCCAGATCCTAAAATCTGGATATTAGGTGATATCAGTTCAATTCAATTGATCAACCACAAAAGTTTTTTTTCATTTTGCTTACAAGCACTGCAGCTAAAAATGTATACTTAAAAATGCAAATCTAAGAACCCTCCTGAGAAAACACTGGATCAATGAGCTTGTAACTTATAGTACCCCAGAGAAAATATTGTATTCAGTCAAACAAAAACCCAGATTTTGATGTTATATGGGGCCCTTTTCTTGACACATTGCCTCTCTTAGACTTTAATAATTGATTATTTCATATAATAATTGTTAGTTATGCTAGTTTTTGTTGTTGTTGTAGTTGTACTTTCTCTTATTTTATGCTATTGTTTGAATTCAATGTTTTATCACATTTTTAAAATGTTATTTATTTATTTGTGTACAATTTCTGAACATTATTGATTTTATTTATTATCACTATCAACCATTGCAACAATCTTAAATGACATCAAAACTTTTCTTTTGCTAATTGTCTAAAATAATGTCCTGATACTCTTTGTTTTCTTACATTCTACATAATGTTATGTATATTTGCAATAAACATACTTAATAAAAATTAAAAAAATACAGCAATATTGTGAAAAATTACTATTTAAAACAATTTTTTTATTAAATACATACAGTAAAACAGCACAATGTGCCATATCAATTTAATTTTAAAATATATATATATATATATATATATATATATATATATATATATATATATATATATATATATATATATATATATATATATATATATATATATATATATATATATATATATATATACAGGGAGTGCAGAATTATTAGGCAAATGAGCATTTTGACCACATCATCCTCTTTATGCATGTTGTCTTACTCCAAGCTGTATAAGCTCGAAAGCCAACTACCAATTAAGCCTATTAGGCGATGTGCATCTCTGTAATGAGAAGGGGTGTGGTCTAATGACATCAACACCCTATATCAGGTGTGCATAAATATTAGGCAACTTCCTTTCCTTTGGCAAAATGGGTCAAAAGAAGGACTTGAAAGGCTCTGAAAAGTCAAAAATAGTGAGATATCTTGCAGAGGGATGCAGCACTCTAAAAATTGCCAAGCTTCTGAAGCGTGATCATCAAACAATCAAGCGTTTCATTCAAAATAGTCAACAGGGTCGCAAGAAGCGTGTGGAAAAACCAAGGCGCAAAATAACTGCCCATGAACTGAGAAAAGTCAAGCGTGCAGCTGCCAAGATGTCAAGATGCCACTTGCCACCAGTTTTGCCATATTTCAGAGCTGCAACATCACTGGAGTGCCCAAAAGCACAAGGTGTGCAATACTCAGAGACATGGCCAAGGTAAGAAAGGCTGAAAAACAACCACCACTGAACAAGACACACAAGCTGAAACGTCAAGACTGGGCCAAGAAATATCTCAAGACTGATTTTTCTAAGGTTTAAGGACTGATGAAATGAGAGTGAGTCTTGATGGGCCCGTGGCTGGATCGGTAAAGGGCAGAGAGCTCCAGTCCAACTCAAGACGCCAGCAAGGTGGAGGTGGAGTACTGCTTTGGGCTGGTATCATCAAAGATGTGCTTGTGGGGCCTTTTCGGGTTGAGGATGGAGTCAAGCTCAACTCCCAGTCCTACTGCCAGTTTCTGGAAGACACCTTCAAGCAGTGGTACAGGAAGAAGTCTACATCCTTCAAGAAAAACATGATTTTCATGCAGGACAATGCTCCATCACACGCGTCCAAGTACTCCACAGCGTGGCTGGCAAGAAAGGGTCTAAAAAAAGAAAAACTAATGACATGGCCTCCTTGTTCACCTGAACTGAACCCCATAGAGAACCTGTGGTCCATCATCAAATGTGAGATTTACAAGGATGGAAAACAGTTCACCTCTCTGAACAGTGTCTGGGAGGCTGTGGTTGCTGCTGCACGCAATGTTGATGGTGAACAGATCAAAACACTGACAGAATCCATGGAGGGCAGGCTTTTGAGTGTCCTTGCAAAGAAAGGTGGCTATATTGGTCTCTGATTTGTTTTTGTTTTGTTTTTGAATGTCAGAAATGTATATTTGTGAATGTTGAGATGTTATATTGGTTTCACTGGTGAAAATAAATAATTGAAATGGGTATATATTTGTTTTTTGTTAAGTTGCCTAATAATTATGCACAGTAATAGTCACCTGCACACACAGATATCCTCCTAAAATAGCTAAAACTAAAAACAAACTAAAAACTACTTCCAAAAATATTCAGCTTTGATATTAATGAGTTTTTTGGCTTCATTGAGAACATGGTTGTTGTTCAATAATAAAATTATTCCTGAAAAATACAACTTGCCTAATAATTCTGCACTATATATAAATGTTTGTAGGGGCGGCGTGGTGGCACAGTGGGTAGCGCTGTCACCTCACAGCAAGAAAGTCACAGGTTTGAGCTTCGGCTGTTCTCCCTGTGTTAGCATTGGTTTCCTCCAGGTGCTCCCCCACAGTCCAAAGACATGCGGTATAGATGAATTGAATAAGCTAAATTGGCCATAGTGTAAATGTGTGAATGTATGAATGCATGAAGCGTGTATTGGTGTTTCTCAGTGTTGTGTTGCAGCTGGAAGGGCATCCGCTGCTTAAAACATATGCTGGATAAGTTGGCGGTTCATTCCACTGTGGCAACCCCTGATGAATAAAGAGACTAAGCTGAAAAGCAAATGAATAAATGAATGAAAATGTTTGCAAATTCTTTGACAGCACAACTGAATTTTTAGCAGCCATTATTCCAGTCTTTAACTTCACACAATTCATGCATGCTGATTTGGTGCTCCAAAAACATTACTTTTACATTCACTGTCAAAAAAAACAGATGTGCTGATTATTATTTTTATTCCTGCCATTATACATTTTCCATAATTGTTTGAATAATAGAACATTTAAAGCAATCTTGTTTATATAAAATACTTGTTTAATGGCCTAAAATAAGCTTATGAAAAACAAAAAACATTTCTTGCATTATGCTTTATATTGTAGGTACTTTTTACCTCTCAAATAATTCCTATTGCTCTGAGCTCTTTACCTTTTCAAATCCTTTTAGATGGTGAATTCTATTGATCATTTTTGGTCATATTGATGATCTTCTACATCCCCTACTTTCTCACTATCATTTGCTCCACGCTGATTGCATTATTTACTTACAGGCTACACACTGGCTACATTTAGCCTAATAAAATCTCCAGGAAGACACGTAGAAAAGACATCTAGACCTTACAGTGTTTGTTTCAAGCGGCTCCTTTGAGTTTTCTGCATTTTGTAGTTTTCTTAGACACCACGCATCTCACAGTGTTTTCACTGATATGGTGGTTGTGAAAGGAGCTTTTGCTGGTATTTCAACCTTTTGTTCTCTTCTTCGTTGAGGGGGAAACATTCTATGCGTGTCTGTGGGGGAGGGTGTGGGACAATGTGGCCACGGGTTCTTCACCGTCACACTGAAACATCCAATCACAACTAGCAGAGAGGGATCTTTTTTACATGTGGTCTACAGTTGAGGAAATATTAAAATAAACCTTTCACAAAAAACTTTGGCTTGCAATTTTGCAGATTTTAAAAGTTTACAGGTCTGTCTCACCAAGATATACATTCAAATTTGATGGAAGTTACTTAAAGAAGGAGTTTATCTACTTACCACCTCTAAGATACATTCCCAGAATTCCATGAGGAACCTGATGGATCTTCTCTGTCCCCACCCTGCGGCCCCCAGCGGCCCTCTCGACATCACATGGCCTTGGACTGCAGGGTAGTGACCCCTGAACCCCATTGGGGTCACCTGTGGCCTTGAAGGGTGCTCATGCTTGCTGAAATTAAAAGAAATGCCAAATATGGTAAAAAATCAAAGGCGGGGCTGGCAGGGTACCTGGGACTGGCATAACAAGTAGCCATGTGCTTTCTGGGGTATGACAGGTGCATATTAAGTAGCCATGTGTTGTGGACTGCTCTCATTGTATATCAGGAAATCAAGAATGTGTATTACAATATAACTGCATAATTTAAAAAAGAAAATCCATTTTAAATGGATTGAGTAACATATAATAATATTACCTTTACAAAAAAAAGTATATTTTGTAATAAATTTATTACATTATATTCAAATATAATTGTATGTTTATTTACAACATAACTGAATATAGCTTATTTGAATTCCATGTCAGTTAGCTAAAATGTTTTTATAATCAGGACTTATATTTTACATCTTTTAAGTAATAAAATATTTCAATAGTTCAATAATAAAACATACTGAAATATTGAATTTTTAAATGGTATATTCTATAGCATGTAAATGGTTTGGGGTGAAATTTTAACTGATGTCATGTAAATTAAAACATTCAGTTTAAGAATTTTGTCAATTATCTTGACTCTAATGTTCATGTAACTTATTTATTAAAATTAATTAATATTGAATAGTGTATAATAAAATATTTAAACAACTAATTAAACTGAACATATTACCTAAAAATATTAGGTTATAGGATATAAGAAATATTATATAGGTACAGGACCCTAATATTAGCATCCTTTAAATTACACAATGAAAACATTAAAAGCAACCACATGAATATGTGTACGCAGTGTATTTTAGGAAGTTTTATTTTATTTTATCAAACAAGTCCTTTACCTCTTTTTTGCAATAAACGAATAGAAAAAATGATGTAAAATGTAATATAAATTATGTGTAAAGTTATTTGAGTCACAACAGATAACCCACTCTTGGGATATTCAAGCTACTGAACAAATATGTTTAAAAAAAGCTGAAACGTACACAGAGATTAGAAAAAATTAGAAAAATGTTTATTTACACAAAATATATAACTATTTATACTTTTAACATATTAGAGCTCTACAATATAGCGTAAAATTATTTTTATTATCACAACAGTATATGCAATATAAAAAAATAAATAAATAAAAAAAATTTTTTTTTTAAATAATAATAATAAATAAAATAAAAAAAAAAATCACAAACGTATGATAAATTACATTTATTTTATAAACCACCTCCCCAGTAGTTGCTGCTCGGCTATTTGCTAGAGCAGCTCAAACTTAACCTAGAGCTGAAAATAAACACTAATGGCAGAAGTTGAGACGAAAAAAAGAAAATGACAACAGCCAATCAGAGTCAGAATATCTTGCTTTGTTGTTCTAAAGACTAAATGTTTGCACCTTGACAGTGTTTTTAAACTGAATTAGAGGTAATTGCATCTGAAAAATATCTTTGAACTGTTTAATATTATTAAATAAATGATTTACAACACAGCTAAAAAAAACTGCATTTTTCTAGGGAAATGTTATTTTAGAAATAATCGCATTTTTCAACAGTATCATAAAGCCGTATAACATATACATGTATATATATATATATATATATATATATATATATATATATATATATATATATATATATATATATATATATTTTAAAACAAAATAAACATTTACAACAAATTTACAAAGTTGGTCTTCTTTATAGTCTATTTTGTCTCTCCTTTTTTAACTTCCTCCATCCACTGCGCCACAGTTTTCCCAGAAGCCTTTGCACAAAAGTGGACCCCTCTGAACTGGCTATGGCCAAATTCTTTAGTTTTTGGCTGGCCACACTTTTGGCATAGGAACTGCTGAGGTGCTTGTCTTTTTCGGGGAGTCAAACCTTGAGCTGCTGCTGCAGCGGCTGCCTCCGCCAACTTCTTCCGCCGCCACGCTGTAGTCTTTGGCACCCTCTGTTCATCTGGAGCTGCAACTGGTACATGTACTCCAACAACAGGAAAAGGTACAGCACCAGCAGTAACAGGAACAGGCACAGCACCAGCAGGAACAGGTAGAGGAGCAGCACCAGCACGAACAGGCACAGGCGCAGCACCAGCAGGAACAGGAAAAGGTACAGCACCAGCAGGAACAGGTAGAGGAGCAGCACCAGCAGGGACAGGAACAGTCACAGCAAAGCCTGCAGAAGATGGTTCAAGTGCTGCGGTAAATGTAAGTGCTGCAAAGGGTACTGATGCGGAGGCAGGTGGGAGGTAAGTGGCAGAGTGGGATGTGCCAGGAGTGACATGAGGACCAGGTCTGACAGCCGTTGTGCCCACAGGAGGCGGTCGGCCACGAGAACGCGGTGCTGCCTGTCCAGACGCATCCTGCGGTATTTCAGACTCAAAAGAGGAGTGTCCGTGCTGGACTGCTTCCGGCAGTTTTTGCAGCACTGGTGGGAGCGGTACAGGGGCCACCAGAGGAGCAGAGAACGCTTCAATGTCCTGCTGTAAAACCTCCCTCTCTTGCTCCTTTGTTCGTGCGTTGAACCTATGTACAGAAAAGACAATAGTTAGTATAGGTGTTAAAAATTATTTTGAATATGAAAGGAGACACAGACATGAACAATAATTACTGAACCTACCACTGTGAGATGGTAAGTTGGTTCAGCTCAAACAGTTTTAATTTAGTTTGAGCCATGATTCCGGGGCTGCCCAGGACTACATCACGGATCTTTCTGTAGTCCCTTAGGATGGCAGCCCAGACGCATCCTGCGGTATTTCAGACTCAAAAGAGGAGTGTCCGTGCTGGACTGCTTCCGGCAGTTTTTGCAGCACTGGTGGGAGCGGTACAGGGGCCACCAGAGGAGCAGAGAACGCTTCAATGTCCTGCTGTAAAACCTCCCTCTCTTGCTCCTTTGTTCGTGCGTTGAACCTATGTACAGAAAAGACAATAGTTAGTATAGGTGTTAAAAATTATTTTGAATATGAAAGGAGACACAGACATGAACAATAATTACTGAACCTACCACTGTGAGATGGTAAGTTGGTTCAGCTCAAACAGTTTTAATTTAGTTTGAGCCATGATTCCGGGGCTGCCCAGGACTACATCACGGATCTTTCTGTAGTCCCTTAGGATGGCAGCCCATCGGTTCACACGAACTCCGCCGATGGTTTGACCGGCAGGGTGAATTCTGCAGAGACCCAGGCAGACGGCTTCCACCAGACGACTTGCGCTGGGCCACTGAGCAGGTCCACCCTCACCAAGGAAGCATCTGTGCAATGAAAAAGGACATACCATAAGACACATATCAGTCAAACACATCAATAACACTGGTTTCAAGACTTGCTATGAATACAAAAATAAAAATAACAGAATAATAAAAAAGCTAGTACCTCTTTAGATTGTCTGTGCCAGGGGTCACGTTGGTCTTCGAATGGCTGACCTTAAAGCGACCCTTCAGGAGTCTGTCACGGTGGCGGGGGGGATAGATGACAGGCCCCTTGTCATGATCTGCCAGGTGGTTCCACAGCATGACAATCTCATCCACCATACTTTGTGTGACAAACCCCTGAAGCCTCAGGTCAACCAGACGGTCAGCCAGTCTAATGACATGTTCATATCCAGGTTGGCCATCTGGTCCCACACACTCCATCTGTACATGAAAACAAACAAATTAATAAAAAATGAATAAATAAAATAAATTTACCAATATGAAATGACTTTTCATTCATTCATTCAATTGTACTCATAGTTAGCCATTCCATTGTTGTAAAATGAAATATCAGAATCATCACGCATCATGAAATCACAGTGTACACAGTGTTTGAGTGTTCATTTACCTGGCTCTGACTGGACGACGCAGGAGAGGAAGACACAGCTGCTGGGTCTGTCTGGGATGAGGGCTGAGAGGGGTTCTGGAGGTTGCCCTCAAGCTCCATAAACTCAGTGGGCTCGTCGAGGTATGCATCCTCAAACCCCTCATCACCCTCCAGATCAGCCTGTAGGTCTTCATCCTGAAGACCATCAGGAACATCAGGATCTTTAGCTACGTCTTCCTCTAAAGCTCTATTGGTTTGAGAATACAAGTATTCCACACCAATGAGCTCTCCTGTAGAAATACAGAGTTTATTGCATACATGCTTTAAATCAAGAAATGGCTGGAAAACAGCTAAAATAAAATGTCTGCATTAACACAATACCTGTGTATTCACCGGGGCTGGTGTAATCCTGCACCAGTTTCTGTCCCAGGAGCTGCTGGCTCAGTATATTGCAGTACTGCAGCAGCTGGCCGCCGTAGCAGATGTCCTCTCTGCGGGCACCTTCTACTGCAGCGACCCCACGTGCCTCATTCCACTGCACCAGGCCTTCCAGCAGGTACATTTGAAAATGCAAAGCATTTGCACTTGTACCTAAAAAAAAAAAAATTCAGAAATGATTGTAAAAACATAGTACAAAAACACAAATAAAGAACAAGTGTTAATTTTTGAGTAATGTTAACCTGGGACGAAGCGATTTAGGTGCAGGTGGAATGACTCCAGAGATGTTGAGCCACGTGCACAGCGATACACAGGCAGAATGACCCCCTCCTTGGTCACCTGCCCTGTTTTCCTGTACAGCTGTACACCTGGCGGGTCCTGGATGCACTGCACGTGGCGCTGCTGGGTCTGCCAGATCTCCTGCATTCTCTCCTGGTCCAGAAGTCTAATCCCCATGGTGTCAGTTGCCCCCATGAAATCTTGTAACAGCTTCTCGATGAGCTGCATGGTCTCCTGGGCCCCTCGAGTGCGGCGGCGGCAATGCTTTGCCAGTTCTTTGGCAGTGGGCTGGCAGCCTGTCGGCCGCTTTGCCTCCATTAGCCTTTCCACATCTGAAGCATCCCATTCAAAGATGCAAGCAGTGAGGCGCTTCATGAAGGGTGCATAAAGCGGGTGGCTGTCTGTGGTCACTCCAACGGCAAACCGCCGCATGAAGTGCCACACATCCAGCCTGACAATGAGCTGGTCCCACTCGCTAAACATTGCGGCCGCCTTTCCTTTCCCAGTGGCAGAGCAACAGTCCCGGTCCACATAGAGAAGTTGGGGAGGAACTTCTCCAGCTCTCCGGTAGCGCTCCACGAGTCCAGAGCACATGGGAAGCAGGCCATCGCCCTCTGCCTCAGTGAGCACACACATGAGGACCTGGCCAAACTCATTGCCCACGTCTGTGACCCACGCTGCAGTGCCAGCAGCCTCACCAGCCAGTTTCTTAGTGACCTAATACAGGATGAAATATAGTAATATTATAGGAGACCTGTTGGTTTACGGTTGAAAAATAACATATTATGACAAATAAATAAAATAACAAAACAGTGATGTAGCAATGATCTTATCAGTGTGTGTATTCCTACCTTTTTGGTGGAATCCATCTTTAGGATAGTTCCATAGATGGAGGTCACCCTGGCCTTTAGTTCAGGCAGCCGTGTCAGTACATCTTTAGCATACACTGACAGCAGCCATGCCGGACAAGGCACAGACACCATCTGAGGCAGCCGGGCAGCGAGACTGCTGGGGTCTGTGGTGGAGTCTGGGAACTTCCCAACCACAGAGAGATAATGGGTTGTCTGGGCAATCCATTGCTCTCTGTGCCTGACACACAGGCTTCGGTAGGCAGACGTTGCACTGTTCCCAAGTGAGCGTCCCCGCATCCACCTCACAACCTCCTTATCACAGGACAGCCTATATAATAAAAAATGCACAAAAAAGGCAGCTAAATATCAGACTAATCAGAACAGACATTTTTCCATGTTAAAACTAGTGCTGTCAAATGATTAATCATATTTAGTTTGTATTTACAAAAAATATTATATGCATTTCATACATTATACATGAAACCGTATTTTAAAAATATATATAATAAATGTGCCAACCTGTAGGTCAAGACTGCAGGAAACATTTCCCTGTGGACAGGATCAAGCTGGCTAAGAATATCTTGAGACCAGGCTGCCAGCTTTTTTTTGCAGGACCTGCATTCAAGATATTCCGTAGCCATGTAGTACCAGCCACTGACGTCCAAGACCTTCCTGACCGTCTTGTACATTCCACACGCTGTCATCGGGAAGCCAAGACGTCGACAGTTAGGCTGTGAACACAGTAGCCGGTATGCCCACAAGCGATAAGGGACCCACAGGAACAGCCTGGCATGATAAAAGGCATCTGGCGATGAAGGAGGTTGAGAGTACAAAGGACGGGGCCCAGGAGGATGCCACCAGAGACGTAAGTTTTTAGTCAGCGCCAGTCTGCCAGACTTGTCTCTGGTGAAAAGAGCCTTGCTGACCCACAAATGCTGCTCCTTGGGAAGTGTCTGTTTCCAGCCTTCTGGTAGCAGCAGCTGTAAGTGAAAGGAAAAACCGAAATCGTATATGTCTACTTTTTTTGGTATCTGATTTTTGACTAGGCATTTTACTTACTTCCTCTGTGGGCAGAGGCTGCTTTTCTGGCACAGCAGCTCTCGACGCAGAGGGCACAGGTTCAGGCCGGACGGGCGGTTCAGGTTCAGGCCGGACGGGCGGTTCAGGTTCAGGCCGGACGGGCGGTTCAGGTTCAGGCCGGACGGGTGGTTCAGGTTCAGGCCGGACGGGTGGTTCAGGAGCCAATTTAGCTACAGTGCATGGCACAAAAAAAAAGCAAATGAGATACATAGAATTGGCACCATCTCTCACGGTGATACTTTTAACAGAATTAAAAATAATAATAATAATTTACTACTGCTAGATATTAGTACTACAATTAAGCATTAGTAACATGTTAATATTAGTTGTTGCAATGTATGTGATGATTAAAATGATTGTGATGAGATGATGACAAGCATAAATAGGTGATGATAAAAAGTTTGCTGTTCAAAGCGGAGCAGGATGAAAAATGGCGGCGGTCGGTGGTGAAAAAAGCAGTTTGTGAGGAAAAAATGCCTGAGAGAAAAAAAGGTAAAAATTTGGTAAAAAGCAGAAAAAGAACTAGGAAAGTCAGGTTAGCTACCGATGATCAGAAGGTGTAGTACACCTCCTACCTTACTGCTTCCAAAACCATCCAGCTGAAAGCTGCTAATACATAATAACAAACCAGGTTATATAATGTACAATAGCACGGTATTCTTAAATTAAAGGGCTAATTTAAACCCAGTAAAGAGAACGTAATTCCCACCTGGAACATCCATGTGCGACAATGCAGCAAGCAGAGCTTCATCAGATGGTTCCTCTGCAGGAGCGGAGCTGGAGGCAGCCACTGTTAACATAAGGATAAACAGCATTAAGTCACCTTTATTTAAATTCTGCTTAACACAAAAAAAAATTGTTTTCAAAGCACTTTACAATATGCAAACATTCCAGACAAATGACAAATTCACTTTAAAGAACCTTTAAAAAACCATCAGGTCAAGTCATTGCTGGTTCAGTGCTGTTTTAATAGCTGTTTTAAGTTTATACAGCAATTATAATGAAAACAAAATGAAGTCAAGTAAAATTCATGCCTGGGGGTGCTGATACTGGCAGCATCTCAGCATCTCTTCTCCTTATATATTTCTGCAAAAGTTCCATCTTTGTGCCAGGTCTAGCAGTCTGCTTTCTTACCCACTTGACAAATCTGAAAATGGAGAGAGAAAGGACACCTTTGACAAACTAAACTTGGAGAGACAAACACTATATGTTCTTTACTGTCTGCATCCTCTGTAACAGATGTCAACCCATACCCTTTTCTGTCACGGTCCGTTGCCTCATATAGGTCCTTGAAGGACATGGCAGCAAAGTTGCCAAATCCAACAAGTACCTGGTCTTCTTGGGATGGTGTGCCATGGCCCTCTCTGACACGGCGCTCACTGATGGCAGCCATCATGACAGGAAACAGGCCAGCATACCGCAGTAATGCGTCCTTGTTTCCCATGATGAATGACTGGGTGGTGTCACCAGCCTCACGCTCCCGCTGATGTACGGCCAGCACCATAGCTGCATAACCAACATCGTTGGAAAGCAACCATTTAAAGGTTTTACCCCGGTACTGGCCAAACTGCAGGGCGCTCTCACTCAGCACAAGCTGGTGACAAGATGAGTCACCACCCGCTGCTGCCACACGAGCGATGGCCTCCTCCTTGACCCTTACCGCAGGCCATGAACGGCCCGGGGTGGGATTCTTCCTGTAGGCAGCAGCAAGAGCTACTGCCTCAGGTGATGGTTTAAGGGTCAGCTCACCGGTGGCCTCCCTGCGAAACTGGGCACTGTAGTCCATCATCTACAACAAACACACACACAGACAGACACAAAAAAATAAATAAAAATCACAGTGTGGTTAAAACTCAAGTTCAAAACAAGTGAATTAACATTTAACAACAAAATGAACAGACAAATACATTCTAGTGAAAGTGCAGTTTAACATGACACCAGTAATTTATTCTGATAGATATATATATATACATATACACACATACATATATATATACATACATATATATATATATATATATATATATATATATATATATATATATATATATATTATACATATACATATATATATATACATATATATACATATATATATATACATATATATATATATATATATATATATATATATATATATATATATATATATATATATATATATATATATATTTATATTTATTATACATACATAAAACCTACCATCCCCCACACAACCCACCCCCAGCCACAAGCTTGGGATCAAAAAAATATTATTGTACAGTAACAATAAAGTGTATTTACAAAAACATTTACCTCGTTGTAACGTTACTTTTTTTATATACATATATAAAACCAGGAACTTATTTTTAATGACACAAGATAACGACGATTACTACAGTGAACGTGAGCACTTGAAGTAATTGTATTTTAAAAAAACAGGTAAAACACTGTAAACCCACAAGTACCGTCGAGTTTACTACAGTAATCACTTATTTAAAAAATTATATCGTTTTATTACACTGGTTTGTTATTTTGATGTTACGACGTCGACGACCACGTCACTTTACAGTGCAAATACATTACAGAATCACACAAAAAAGCATGCTCGCTTACCTTTTGAAAGAAGAAAAATGAAGGAAGAATGTCCTAAACTTGGGATAAATCGTAATAAAGTGCGTTTCGATGCCGATACAAATGCCAATGATGCCAACGATGCCCGATCACTCGCTGTCAATTCAGTGTGTGTCGCTATGACCCTCTCCCCCACTTTATAAATCGCGCTGCCTGGAGGTCCCGCCCAGCGGCCAATCAGAGCGCACGCTCAGTGGAACTTTCTCGAAGGGCCAACTGCACGCTACATGACATGACCAAATTTGGACGCACGCTTAGTGGAACTTTGCGTCGACCAATCCCGAGCCAGACGTCCGGCCAATCAGGACGAGGAGAAAGTGGAACAGTGGAACGGGAAGGGAACCGAAGATTCTCTCGCAGGGATGACACGCAAATTCGTGAAGCGTTCCATCTTTTATTTATTGATTATTGATTGATAATCATTGATTTACAGTATTTTTTCATAATTTCTACTGTATCCAGTGAAAAAAAAAATGAGTTTAGATGTGCAGTACGCAAGGCATCCGCTAGATGGCGGCATTGCATTAGCTAGTCGCGCCTAAGAGCATCTCCCTGTTCACAGGACGCTCTCGTTAAATCAAGTTAAAGTAACAGCAACATGTACATATTTTTTACCCTAAAACATATTAGGATGGATTGCATTTACCATCCTAGTTAAATGTATCGTCATCGTTATAAAATAAAAACTGAATCTTGCGAACAATTCTACTTATAACATCAACACGAATTCAAACTAGAATGATTATTGCATAGATTCTGACGTATAAAATAGCTGAAATGCACTTACCATCACTTGTGTTTCTTGTGCATAGGTGGACTGAAAAGGTTGCGTTGGTTTTCCTCGTTCTTTGTAAGTCTACCTTAAAACGCAGAGCGAAAATCAAGTTAAAGTATACATTAAGTACAAACGTATTCACAGTTACAAGATTTAGCGTCATGATTCTTCTAACAGTTATAAGTGCATTAAAATCTGCGATCGATTATAGTCAAACAATTGACACGAATTCAACCTAGCTTAACACTTACATCATTGGTGTCATTTAGCTGGACTGACAAAAGAGCGATTCCTGGTAACCAATCTTTTGTACGCATAAAAAGCAGATCGAAAACAAAAAAACAAGTAACAATAAAACATTTTTTCATGTAAAAATTCTTCTGTGAGAGCGTGTACCAAATATATCATCAATTTTAGTTCGACTCAGTCACGACCTCAACAGGAATTCAGCCATGATTTGATTTTAAATGATTTTAGTACATCCACTTAGCATCAAGTGTTAGCCTATTTGTCCATATATTTGCGTCTTATTTCCTTGTCTTTTTCTTTTGCAGGCTTACCTGAACATCGAAAATGAACTTTAATATGTTGTATTTCACCCATGTCGTCCACAGGAGCTGTCATTCCCTACGCAGTCACCACTCACCACACGTGCTGTGGCCAAATAGACGGGCAGTGGCCTGTGACTAAACAGAAAGAGTGGATGCATTTAGATACTGTACGTTACAGGATCGTCCCACGTCACAAAATTCATTCAATTCAAACTGGATAGTATACATATATATTTATTGTATTAGTTTTTTCACACACACAGGCCTATATATAACATTTGATGTAGTTATAAATTTGTAAGAATGGAACATTTATCAATCCATGTATCATAATTGTTTGGCGAACATTTCATTTTAATGTATCATTATTTTATGGGAATGATTTGTGTTTTTGATATTGCTTTTTTCCACAATAAGGATGTTATTTGTTACTTTGAAAAACAAAATAAATTCCTATAAGCGACAGTAAAATGTTCTTATTCTTTATTTTTACAAACAAAAAGTTTCTCAACAAATTTTCACAAAAGTTTCTTAACAATCCGTGTCGATCCATACATACACTCTCTCATTCATACACTATGGCCAATTTAGTTTATGTACAGCAGCCATTACAGCATGTCTTTTGGACAGCAGAGTATGGGAATCCGGAGCACCCAGAGGAAATAGGATCAACTGCGATCACGGGGAAAACAGGCAAACTGTGCACAGAAAGGCCTCTTGGCCCAGTCGGAATTCGACCCAACTATATAGTCGTCTCACGGTTGCTGAATGTCACACGACAACGTTGCTACAGCCTTCTCGCGTCTTACACATCTACGTTGTAACAATGTAGCGAGCACGTAAGCGGCGACGTAGGCATAGCCTTTGAAAAAATACAACGTTGTGCAGACATCGCTACAACGTAGATGTGTTTGTTGGGTAACCATTGCTGTGAGGCGATGGTGTTTTGTATCGCATACTGTAATCCTTACCACTTCTGTATTGTTACTACAGCAAGACTGGTCTCGTCAAAGATGATTTTTTCGCTCGAAGCGTCGTGTGGCCTAATGTCAGTGAAAGTGGACAACAGACGCTGAAAACCCGTGACGCTTGTTTGCCTCGAGATAAACAAAACTGCGCCATTTTTATTATTCGCACGGACACCGAGGACTTGAACTAATGGTTGTTTCTCAATTCCAAAAACGCAGGTGTTCTTGTGAAGACCGTTCTTGCCAGGTTACCTCGGAAAGTCGGAATAATGAACTCGGGGACCGCGACAACAAGAAGTGAACGCATCCTGTGAGAAATGAGATGCCGCGTTTTTCCTGATAGTCACATGACCTTCACGCATTTTTGATGGAAAATTATTTAAACGTCACAACTTTCATACAACGATTTATTGTTTCTATATATAACACCATACAACTACAAATATACTTACAATACAGATAAAACAGATTTTAATACGAATTTCAGCAAACAAACACCCTTAATGTGTTTATGTCTTTATTAAGGTTTAAATGAAATAAACAGTGCTTTATGTTTTTTTCTGGGACTTCCAACAGTAATTTGTCGAAAAATGTATATAGAAAATGTACAACAACTTTGTGTACATTATACAAAAGACAAAAGGTCCTTACATTTAATCTATAATAAAAAAAAATGTGCCTGAATACTTTAAAAAGTCACAGGCGAGTTATTTTAAAGCCTTGTATTGTATTTCAGCTTTTGGAAAACAATAAAGCAGTATTTGACTTCTGCAGAAGATACCTCTATGAAGGAGTACTTTGAGCAAACAGCTCATGATAATAATTTAGGGCCAGTTGGTTGTGTTAATTGTAAAAATAAAAAAATATCAGTTTTGCCTTTTTTCCTCATAATTTTTTTTTTTTTTTGTCCTTTTTTAGACTTAGTCCTCCAACTTGTGAATTCAGAATCGCAAAAAAAAAGTCAAAACTGTGGAATTAAAGGTCCCCAAGCTTCCACAAATCATGCATAGCTTGAACTGAAAACGTCCTCTTTTTCCAGATTTTGGTATATCCATTCCTGTTGGACATTTGGATTTCTTGAATGGATCACACCGGATGCACTCGTTCAAAGTTTGTTTCAAGTAAGTGGACGGAATGCTGACAAAATACTGAGAGATTAAGCTAAATCAAACATACAGTAGCTTTATTCTACCTGAGAATTTGACTTTGTTGTCAGTTTTGATCTACTCTCCAGTGTATGGGTATGTCATTTGTTACCACATGAGGGCTCTGCACATCTACATGAATGCCCTTAATGGCTGCTCTTGGCTCATTGGTTTCCCCTACTCTGGTTATGAGGAGTTTCTTGCAGGAAATTGTATCACCTGTGAGGGCCCCTTCACATGCCCACAGAATATAGGTAATCTAAAAAAAAAAAAAAAAGATATTTATACATAATAATTAAATAAAATATCAATGATACATCGTATTATTCAATATATCACATTATTATTCAATATATCATATTATTATTTAACATATCATATTATTCATACAAATCAATATAAAAATAATAATAGATCAGAATAAACTGTCCATTTAACAACCAACATTTTAGGATAAAACAGTAATAAAAACAATAATAATCAGTATATTTACAATGATTCATTTATCATAATCTAGGTGTGTGTGTGTGTGTGTGTGTGTGTGTGTGTGTGCGTGTGTGTGTGTGTGTGTGCGCGTGCGTGCGTGCGTGCGTGCGTGCGTGCGTGCGTGCGTGCGTGCGTGCGTGCGTGTGTGTGTGCGTGTGTGTGTGCGTGTGTGTGTGCGTGTGTGTGTGTGTGTGTGTGTGTGTGTTTGCAGGCGCATCACTGATGTTTTTATTGGTCTTCTCTCTCTTTTTGTGACAGGCGTTAATGTATTGCGCGGCTAGAAGGACACAGTCAGTTTTTTCCCCTAGTAAATATTGAAGCTGTGTTTTATTGTCTAACTCAGTGAATTGTGGGTAAATGCTCTGTAGTTTGGGGTAGAATGTTTCTCGGATGTGCTGATAGTTTGTGCAGCGGGTGAGGAAGTGTTCCTCCGTCTCCACCTCTGCCTGGGCACAGTGTGGGCAGATGCGGCTCTCTCTGGGTTGCCAGTTCTGTCTGTATCGGCCCGTCTCTACAGTCAGACTGTGAGCACTCAGCCTGTATTTGGTCATTGTTGTTCTTAATTTACTGTCCTTTACTGCGCTCAGATATGTTGCTGTGGTATAATCTCTATTTAGGTCTAAATAACATTGAAGTTTACTTTGTTTTCCAGCTGCTTCATTCCAGTAAGTCAGATACTCTTCTTTTCGTGCATTTATCATCTGATTGGGCTTAATTCTGTGGATGAGCATGTCCGTGTCCTGATGCTGCCTGCTGTTAGTCATATTCATTGTGTTGGTTTGTGTTTGCAGCTTCAGGACCATCTGAATCAGGGGGCTTTTTTCAATGTCCATTTCTTGGTTTTTGAGGGCTTTATAATGATAAGAGTTGGGGTCACTCATTTTTATGTGTTTCCAAAATTTGACGGCTCGTTTGACGTCTCTCTCTCTCTCTCTCTCTCTCTCTCTCTCTCTCTCTCTCTCTCTCTCTCTCTCTCTCTCTCTCTCTCTCTCTCTCTCTACCACTCTTCTACCACCATCCAGTCGTCTGTCATCCATATTTTTATAGTTAATATTTAATATAGGTTAAAGTTTATGTTTTATAGGCTATCCACAATTTTTTATATATAGTTTTCAAAATGCTTACACAACACGGACATGCAAACATCTCACAAATCTTGCAAAACTCAACACACAATCATAAAATCACATTTTTATTCATTTTTTTTATTTCTTACTTATATATATATATATACACACAGTTGAAGTCAGAATTATAAGCCCCCTTTGAATTTTTTTCCTCTTTTTTTAAATTTTTCCAAATGATGTTTAACAGAGCAAGGAAATTTCCACAGTATGTCTGAAAATATTTTTTCTTCTGGAGAAAGTCTTATTTGTTTCATTTCAGCTAGAATAAAAGCAGTTTAAAATTTTTTAAACACCATTTTAAGGACAAAATTATTAGCCCCTTTAAGCTATATTTTTTCTCGATAGTCTACAGAACAAACAACTGTTATACAATAACTTGCCTAATTACCCTAACCTGCCTAGTTAACCTATTTAAGCCTTTAAATGTCACTTTAAGCTGTATAGAAGTGTCTTGAAAAATATCTAGTAAAATATTATTTACTGTCATCATGGCAAAGATAAAATAAATCAGTTATTAGAAATGAGTTATTAAAACTATTATATTTAGAAATGTGCTGACAAAATCTTCTCTCCGTTAAACAGAAATTGGGGAAAAAATAAACAAGCAGTCTAATAATTTAGGAGGGCTAATAATTCTGACTTCAACTGTATATATATATTCTTTTATTGTTACTCAGCCTTGACAACATTATTATTTTGTTTGTATGTAACTTTTAATTTTGTTTGTATGTAACGTTATTTTTGAAGCAGTAAAAAATACAGATAATGTTCTGGGCTGACTACTTATAGCAGCCTATGTCTTTTTTTTATTATTATTATTTTACTGCAGCCTTTTCGCGCAGCCCCACTCTTTTTTTATTATTTTCTCATACCTCATCTCTTTTTACTCAGAGTTGGTGACATAATTATCTTTTGACCTGACAGCAGCACCTCGCTAAAAAAACCAACCTGTTGTTGTTGATATGCGAGCAAAAATAAGAGCTGAAATTGAAAGAAAGCGCAAAGGCGGTGCTAAAAAGTCCATCATAAAGAAAAAGAAAGCATTTTTCCTTAAAACCAGCGATAGTAGGCCTACAATACAAATTAAGACAATGAGGTGGCCGGGAAGTCGTATTACAGCAGGAAGCTGAAATTTGGCACAACACCGATAAGCTAACGTTACACTATGTAAAACAATGTTGTCTGCAAATCCCCGTTTATGTTTATGTATAATAAAACTTTTTTTTTGTACTGTATCTGTTCAGCGGCCCCTAATACAGTTTGCTGCTAACAGTGAAGAGGCAGGCCCAGTTACATTGCCCACCACCAGTCATGAGCCCAACACAACCAGGCCAGGTAGGATTCATGAGTGAATTTTAGAAGTAGTTGTTCCATCAAAAATAGTTACTATCTTTCCCAATAATAAACCCTGGATCACTAAAGAGCTTAAGGAAACCTTGAATAAAAAGAAGAGGATTTTTTTTACTGGCTCTGACTTGGAGAAAAAAATGGTTAATAAAGAGGTTAAGAGGGCCATAAAAATGGCAAAACGAAAGTTTAAGGATAAAGTGGAGCAGAAATTCACTGGTGGAGATCTTCGCTCAGCTTGGCAGGGCCTTAAAAACATGGCCTCCATTAACACTGCTTCCAGTTACCCTAGAAACATTAGGGTGGAGGGTAGCAGTCTTTCTTCTCTTCCTGATGATCTTAACTCTTTTTACTCCAGATTCGAGTCAGATAATTCCTCTCAGCTTGAGTTGATAAGATCTGGACTCAAATCTGACAACTCTGTATTCACTTTTAGCGTACAGGATGTAGTGAGAGCCTTTAGGAAAACAAGAGAGAGGAGTTCACCTGGCCCAGACAATATTAATGGACGCATCTTGAGGCATTGTGCTCAGCAGCTGGGGGATGTGTTTCGAATTTTATTCCAGAGCTCCATGGACAGCAGCACAGTCCCCCAACTGTGGAAACATTCAACAATTATTCCGATCCCCAAAAAAAGTAAGACCAAAGAACTAAATGATTTACGGCCTGTGGCTCTCACATCCTTAGTGATGAAAGCTATGGAGAGGATCGTAAAACATCACATTATCAAAGCAGCCGATTCTTTGATGGATCCACTTCAGTTTGCATACCGTGCAGGTAGAGGTGTTGATGATGCAAAAAATGTTATTATAGACAGTATTCACAAACACCTGGAGCACTCTGGCACTTCATTCAGACTTCTATTTGCAGATTTTTCTTCAGCATTTAATACCTTGCAGCCTCATATTTTGGCCACTAAACTCTCCTCTCGTTTTCATCTGGACAACAAGCTTATTATGTGGATATTGGACTTTTTGACCAATAGGTCACAGAGAGTTTTTGTTAATAATGTTTTCTCCGGTCTTTGTTACACCTCTACTGGCTCCCCTCAGGGCTGTGTGTTGTCACCCCTGCTTTTTATCCTGTATACTGACGATTGCCGATCTACTTTACCTGTCAGCCATCTGGTCAAATATGCTGATGACACAGTTCTTGTGTCCTTGTTATCGGAGTCGTCTCAAAGCCATGGACCTGTTTTACAGGAGTTCGTGCAGTGGTGTGATTACTCGCAGCTTATCTTGAATGCAACGAAAACCAAAGAGATGGTAGTGACCTTTTCTAGTAAGCAGAGGGATCTGTCTACAGCAGTTACCACCTACATTCATGGAAAACCTGTGGAGGTAGTTGAGGAGTATAAATACTTGGGAACCATTTTTGACTGGCAGCTGAAATTCAATTCTAACACTGAGGAGATTCTTAAGAGGTGCCAGCAGCGGCAGTATCTCCTTAGGAAACTCAGCTCCTTTGGAGTCTGTAAAGACATTTTGTTGTCCTTTTATTATTCATTTATTGAGAGTATTGTCACATTTTCTATTTCTTGTTGGTTCCATTCTATTAATTTACAGAATAGAAATCGGTTACAAAGTGTTGCTACAGTGTGTTCTAGGATTATTGGCTTGCCTGTTAGATCTCTTTCAGGCATATGTGATCAACAGACTCTTAGGTTAGCAAGCAAGATTATTAAGGACCACTCACATATTCTCCATTCAGCATTTGAGCTGCTGCCCTCTGGAAAACGTTTTCGTTGCATTGTGTGTAGAACTCAGAGAAGAAGAGCCACTTTTGTTCCTAAAGCTATTCTGCTTTTAAACTCCAAAAGTAGCACTTTCAAATTGTAACAAATTTCAGTATGTATTTAGATGCATTTTAGATTTTTAAAATTAATTCATTTGCCTGTATTTATTGTTGTTATTGGCATTTATTTATTTGTACATTGTGTTTTGGGTGTTATTAATATTGTTTTTCTTTTGGTGCTGCTCCATATGCCTTGAATTGCCCCTAGGGGACAAATAAAGTTTTCTGAATCTGAATCTGAATCTTAGAATTAGTATGGAGGACGAAACTTGCAAAACAAAAAATAAAGAAATCCACAAATTCCTGCATATATAAACCAATAAATATGCAAATAAATAAATGAATATATGTACACAAATTCCTGCATAAATAAATATATGAATAATTAAATAAATTGCACAAATTTTGTGGGAATAAGAACATGCTAGGTTGACATGGGAATAAGAACATGCTAGGTAGGTTTTCCCTACCTGAGACCGACTTAAAAGGCTTAAAGGATGCATCTAACACCAGCAAAGACTATAGAATACACAAGACATGTCACACACACATGTATCTTTTTTTGAATAGGGAAAAGTGTAACGGTCAATATGGTAAATAAATCCAGCCTTCTAGTACAAGAGCCAATCATCAATCGATATATACTGACGATACTCCGGGGAGGGGCTCAGACCAGACGTGATTTTCCACAGATTTTGATTTTTATGTTTAGAAATTAAACTAAAGTGACAGTTGTTGTTTAACTTTATTGGTGATTCCTAATATCAAAATCAATCGCAAGCAGTTTTGGAGAATTTGATGTTTCCCCATTCAGATAGAATGCGACACCAGTTTGTGGTCCTTCTAAACAGTGTTTTTAACCCAGAGTAAAACTAATTACACCTGTAATTTGAAATGGGTGTTAGCATTGCTATTTACCCTGTGTTTAGAAACCATGCTCTGGAGTAGCACCACATTGCATTGCAGTGCTGTGTTTGTTTAGTGTGAAATGAAGCTGTTTGCTTGTTGCTGCTGGACAATTAGCAACAAACAGCCAATCAAAAATCAAGTCTAAAGTTTTTTAAATACTGGCAAGACACTGTAAGAGCAGCGTAAAAATGCTGTATTCTATTATTCTAATCAGTGATGGATATGAAAATGAAAATATTCTCCCAGGGTTTACTACAGTTTGAAACATCTGTTAAAGTGATAGTTACCTCCCAAAATGAAATGTTACTCAGTAGAGCTGCACTATATTGGAAAAATCTGACATTGCACTATGTTGTTTTGGTGCAATACATATTGCAGTATGAATGTTATTTCACCAAAAGATTTGAATAGCTCTATTTAGAATGATTTCATTTAGATCAACTGAGGTGAACAAGTCTTTTTAAATGCAGTGCATCTGCATAAAAAATAATAGTTTACAAGCATATATACAAAAAAAGTTAATATAGACAGTAGGGTTGGGTCGATAGACGATGCTGTCGATAGACATCACGATGCTGAGCCAGCATCCTCCTCCTTGCCCGCCACTGTCATGCGCTCGTCTGAGCTCCCAAGAGCAGTGCACGTCGGACAGTTTATCAAGGATATAGCACTGGATGCTGTCTCACTAGTTGTTAAAGGTGATATTTAATTAATCTAGTCTCTATCTAACAACTCTTCTGTCTTTTGAATCTATCAGGTAACAGGTCACAGCGTCAGTACACTGCTTCAATCTTTCGCTTTCATGCTTGTACTTCTTTAAGCGTAAACCTCAGATACTGTTGGTTGGTTCCTGTTGGTTGTGCACCTTTTTTACCAAGTTTGGCAATCACTCTGCCTATTCATGCCAAAGTCCCGTGGAAAAAGTGATTGACAAGTGGTAATGTGTGTGTAACTTATCTTTATTCATTTATGATTTGGTTATGGGTAAAATAAAGACCATGCGGGTCAGGTAGTTGAAACGGTAGGCTACAAATAATTAATTTGTTATGAATTAATTATTTTATTCATAAATCATTAATTCACCTCCGCCTATGACAACGATGCCATCATCCATGGCGATGTTTCACATTAGACATCGTACAATGCCAAATTGGTCAACATCGCCCAATCCTAATAGACAGTGCTTTATGGTTTTCAATCAAATGTAAAATTACATGGTCATCTTTGTATAAATAATTTTTTTTAAAATCTTTAAATCTTTAATAAATCTGATTCCTGTGATGCGAGTATTGCGGATAGGCATTACGAAATCGATGCTCAAACGATATATTGCTCAGCCCTATTACTCAGCATGTACTCACCCTTAAGTGGTTTAAAACCTTTACGAGTTTCTTTAAATGTTAGAAACTGGTAAACATTGACTTCCATAGTAGGAAAACAAAATACTTCAAACAGATTTGCAACAAGTGAAGTGTGAGTAGCTAAATGATGACAGAATTTTCAGTTTTGGGTGAACTCGTCACTTTTAACGAATACCCAGGATTAATAGTTAGTATGAGCAGTGTGAAATATGATTACAAATAACCAATAATTCCATTTATCCAAGATGAAACTGGCAAAAACATAAATAACTGTGGAATTATGTACTGCTTTGACATCAAATGTAAGTAATGTATTTTATACAGTGCAGATGCATTAAGGTACAGGTCAGAGTACAAAAGCTTTATGTGAATGACAGACTTAAGCTGTTGCCTTTTATTAAAGGAATAAAAGAACTGTAGCCTCTGGCAGTTGAGATGGACACATGGTTTCCAGTGTTAGTGCAATGGTGCATTAACGGTTAGTTCCTTACATATATGGTGTTTAAATGTAAGATAGATCGACAGACTGACAGACAGACTTTTACTTAATTTGCCTAATTTTATTTCCCCTGGTAAACAATTTAAATCACAGGTACAAAAACAATCATAATTGACTATTATTAAATGCTGAAATAAACAAGCAGGTACAGAGAAGAGGGAGAGAAAAAATATTTTTAATGACAACTTATTTAAAGGCCACCTATTTTAAAGATTTAAGATAAGTCTTTTGTGTCTCCAGAATGTGTCTGTAAAGTTTCAGCTCAAAACACCCCTCAGATGTTTAATTATACCTTTCAGAATATTGTAATTTTTGAACACAGTGTAGCTGTTTTTGTTGCCTGTGTCAGAGTGTGCCTCAATGTCCGCCTTGGCTGCATCAGATAAACAGCACAGAGACAGACATGAGGGAAGCAGATCTCACGTAAGGTTTGTGAGTTCAATAAGTCACACACTAGGGTTGGGTTGATATAGAAAAGGCCATCGTCCATGGGAGGGATTTGGATCCTATTTTAATGTCAGGAAATTAAAAAAAGACTTATTGTGTTTATATCACCCCAATATGACTGTGGAAACACTATACATACACACAGTTCTGTTCAAACTATGATTTTCATCATAGGTGCCCTTTAAAATTAACCTTATTACCAGTCTTATGAAATAGTTCATTGAAAATTAAGACAAAACCTTTTTTTAAATGAAATAATAACTTATTTAATAAATACATTTTTGTTAATTGTCATAATTACTTTGTGCTTTTGTGACACATATACAATTATACTGGAGAATAAGGAGTTTGTATTCAAGGGGAAGAAATATCACAGTTTTATTCGGAGGTCAAGCTGAGCATAAATATGACATTTAGCAAAGTCATAGATATTTTGTTTGCAAAAAAAAAGATTAAATAGTTACAGAATTTTAGTTAAATTAACACATTGGACAATTCAAAGTGTAGCAGACTACATAAATAAAATGAGTTGCCTCTTCATCTCTCCTGATAACATTTTCTAAAGAAAACATATACACAGTTGAAGTCAGAATTATTAGCTCCCCTGAATTATTGGCCCCCTGTTTATTTTTCTCCCCAATTTCTGTTTAACGGAGAGAAGATTTTTTCCAGCACATTTCTAAACATAAAAGTTTTAACAACTCATTTCTAATAACTCATTTATTTTATCTTCACCATGATAACTGTACATAATATTTTATTAGATATTTTCAAGACACTAGTATTCAGCTTAAAGTGACATTTAAAGGCTTAACTAATTAGGTTAAAAAATATAGCTTAAAGGGGCTAATAATTTTGACCTTAAAATGTTTTTTTTTAATTAAAAACTGCTTTTATTCTAGCCGAAATAAAACAAATAAGACTTTCTCCAGAAGAAAAAATATTATCAGACATATGTGAAAATGTCCTTGCTCTGTTAAACATCATTTGGGAAATATTTAAAAAAGAAAAAAAAAAATTCAAAGGGGGGCTAATAATTATGACTTCAACTGTATACTTCTGTATACTACTGTTGTACTTCTGTACAACAGGTTTTTGAACAAAGTTTTGATCTTGTTGATAATTTAGAGGTCTTAGACATTTGCATTTCACATATGACAGTATATAGTGTTAAATAAAGATAAGGAATTTAGTATTTTCTGAGTACCTACAATATAGTAACAACAGAAATGCATGCAATACAAACAGCTAACCCTAAACCAAATCTTAAGCCTGTATATTTTATTAATATTGTATGCATTGCTCTTTGTTTAGTCATCAATCAGGAATATTAACAGCCTCTACAATAGTTTCTCTGACCCCAGGCGAGAGGGGGTGAAGCTCTAAAACATGTCTTGTTATTTCCTTTACGACAGTGGTTGAATGGCTATGACTATCTACTTGTCTCTAAATGTCAATGTTAATCAATTGTAATTTCATCAATGAAAAAAATTGCTAATTAGTGAATACAGTCAATACAGTATTTTGTAATAGGGGACTTTATAGAGTGACCTGTTCTGTGTATTGAGTTGGCTTATAGTTTGCTTCTCTGTCCTTCACGCCTCTCTAGGCCCATTAACTCGCTGAAATGATGCATGTAGCTGGGCCTGTCAATGACTGAATAGAAGCTGTTGTCCTTGCTGGGGGGCAGTACTGGGTATGATACAGAGGTCCAATACTGACATGTCATGCACTCCTGAAATTCGCAACCTCCTTTGGTTACAGTTCATTTTGACGACCCCCTTTAGAAAATCTGTTGGTTGTAACTTTTTTGTAACTTCATCAAATCAATTCATTAGAGGGATAGTTCACCAAAAACTGAAAACTGTCATCATTTACTCAGCTTTTACATCTCACAAACCTGTTTGATTTAATTTTTTTCTGTTGAACACGAAAGAAGTTACTTTGAAAAATTTTTGGAAACCTGCAACTATTAATTTTCATGGTATTTTCAGGGTATTTTTTAAAATATCTTTTTTTATGTTCAACAGAAAAAGGGAACTCATAAAGGTATGGAACCAACCACCTGAGAATGAGTAAATGTTGAGAAATTTTCCTTTTTTGGGTGAACTATCCATTAATTTTTACCATTAGAGGCTGGTTATAGTCACACACTGTTGCCACATAATTGTGTTAAACGTGATTATGGTGATTTTTGCATGATAGATTTTTAGGAATAAACGATCATTCACTGACAGCAGCTAATATCGATTTAATTAGATTTTATACACTGTTTAACAGCTTGTTTATCACCTAAACCAGTCTCAGTTTTACAACACAAAAGATGCTTGCTTGTTAGCTTTCAATGCAAATAAGAAAGATGTAGCAAATGCGAAAAGCTCAGAGGTGTAAAGAGTACCTGAAAACCATACTTGAGTAAAAGTACAGATACCTTACTGTAAAAATTACTTCATTACAAGTTACAAGTCACCAATTCCAATAAGACTTGAGTAAAAGTATTAAAGTATGCGATTTTAAAAGAACTTGAGTATTTTACTCATACTGAATGTAGGCTCAAAGAACACCAAGAAAGGTTTAATTTTCCTAATATATAAATTAAATTTAACACCTTAATGTTTCAAAATGGCAGAACAAAATATATTTAAAAAACAGAACAAAAAGTCTCAGTCAAACTCAAATGTTCAAAAAAGGCACAAACAATTTATCAAAAAAAAAAAAAAAAGTAGTAAAGTGTAGTAAAAAAAATCAGAGCTGACTTTGATGTGATTCATCTCTCAGTATCAGAGGGGGGAAATATTTTTATTTTGAGTAGTTTTTCAATTGATTAATTATGTTTTTTCTGTATTAAAATTAAACAAAGAGGAACACTGTTATTTTTCAACTTAGTAAACTACATATAAATTCAAGCTTCGGCTTCATCACTGGCTGCAGACATGTTGCTAATTAAACACCTGGTATTAGGCAAGCTGCTAATTCACGTTCACATGATTTAGCTCATAAATAGCTTACAGTACCTTCAGCACCCTGCAGATGGCGTTATCGCCTCATCCGCCCAACAAATTAGCTGTGGCAGATAAAGATGCCGACTTGTCGCGCACAATCACAATGTAATGAGTAACGGTAAGCATCTGTTCAAATGTAGTGGAGTAAAAAGTACATAAATTCAATCCAAAAATGTAGTCAAGTAAAGAGTAAAAGTTGCTTATATTTTTGATACTCAGTACAAGTACAAAGTAGCCAAAAAAATACTTAAGTAAAGTAACGAGGTCCATTTACTCAAGTACTTTACACCACTGGAAAAGCTCTGCAGTATTGGTCTCCAAAGTGCTAAAATCTAAGAAAAGTGTAGTGAAAAGGTCTGTAGAACTACTTTATTATTTAAAATAATAATTCATTAACAATAAATTTGCTCCTTTCACCCTTTTCTGAACTTTCTCCTTCACAAAAGCAAGTGCTCTTTGCTAAAGCTCTAGGTGCAGGTTGCCAGATATAACAAAAAAGCAACCTAGTGTCATGAGTCAGGTTTGATCTAATCATTCTCTGTTCACTTCAGCTGTTCCCACTTACAATTAGCACTGGCGCACATGCATTGCTCTCCTGTTTCTATTTTGATCTGATCCACCTCTCTACTTATACCTGTCCTGTCGTATCACACTTTGTCAGATGATTGTGTTCATTAAAGCTACGGACGCTCTCTCGCATTACAAGAGAACCCTTTATTTATCCCCTGTCTAGTCAAGTTACCTGTTTTTAGTGGTGTAAAGTACTTGATTAAATGGACTTCGTTACTTTACTTAAGTATTTTTTTGGCTACTTTGTACTTGTACTGAGTATCAAAAATATAAGCAACTTTTACTCTTTACTTCACTACATTTTTGATTGAATATATGTACTTTTTACTCCACTACATTTGAACGGACGCTTACCGTTACTCATTACATTGTGATTGTGCACGACAAGTCGGCATCTTTATCTACCACAGCTAATTTGTTGGGTGGATGAGGCGATATCGCCATTTGCAGGGTGCTGAAGGTACTGTATGCTATTTATGAGCTAAATCATGTGAACGTAATTTAGCAGCTTGCCTAAAGCCGCGGTCACACTGGACTTTACTCCCCATAGACTTCAATTCATACGCACGCGAATGCGTCAGACCGGAAACGCAGGGTCATGCGTCGAGTTTTGCAGGTTGCTGCAGTGCAAAGTTCAAGCTTGGTGAACGCTGACCTGCGAAATCGCATCACTTGACTGCGTGAGATCTATCCAGGATCAAAACATGACCTCTCTGAACTGAAATTTAAAACATGGAGCAATCGCTCGCTTTTTTAAATGTCTAATCATCTTGTTTAATCCCGCCCCTTTTCGCAGCGGAATTTATATGTAGTTTACTAAGTTGAAAATAACAGTGCTCCTCTTTGTTTAATTTTAATACAGAGACAAACTAAGAGTAAAATACTTAAGTTCTTTAAAAATCGAATACTTTATTTCTTTTACTCAAGTCTTATTGGAATTGGTGACTTGTAACTTGTAATGGAATAATTTTTACAGTAAGGTATCTGTACTTTTACTCAAGTATGGTTTTCAGGGACTCTTTACACCTTTGCCTGTTTTCCTTATGTAACTTTATTTTTGCTTACCTGTGATCTGCGCAGTCTCCTCGCTGTTGAAACCCAGCCCCTCACCTGGGCTCCCCAGCTCCAGCCTTCGCTCCGCTCCGAGGGAGCCGAGGCGGATTTTCTGTGCCCGTCTACCAGCCTGCGTTCTCCCACGGGTGGTCGTAGAACGGCAGCTGCCTTCGTTCATCCTTATATTGAATAAACTCTCTACATTTGAACAGTTACCTCTCTGTTTTCTGTCCGAGCCTGACACCTAGTGTAAAATAAATAAATAATGTGTTAAAAGTGGAGATGTTCTCAAAACAAGCCCCTTAAACACAATATAAGAAATAGCAATACCGTGCAAGAAGAACAATAAGAGAAATGGATTGTAACTGAAATTGCAGTAAAGAAAAATAACTAATTCACTGTAAAAATAACCAGCTGGGTTCCACTCAATTCCTTCATGTTATTAACTTGATTTTTAGAAATTGAAGTGGATTTAACATAAAACAGTTAATTTGTCATCCCTAAAAACTCAAGAAGTTGATTTAGCTCATTTTAAATAAGTTGTTTGAACAAGCAGCAATAATGTTTTTTTGAGTTTTGTTTGGTCACATTAAATTAATAAGAATGGTTTAATTGCATCTGTGGTTATATTGAATATCAACTTGACGTTATTAATGTCTATGTTTAGTGGGGAGGGATCCATTTTTTTTTTTTTTTTTTGTAGTGGGGGAGGGGTGGCTTAAGGAACAAAGGCTTGAGAATCATTGCAGATGAGGGTTGGAAAGTGATTGTGAGACAATTTGCAGCAAAAAACACACTTTATTTCCTTTGATTGGCCAGTCTTTCTCTCCACAACAATCTGGAGCTTCGCTGCATTGCCTGTTTCAATGTGGAGCAAATTTAATGCTCTATTTGTGTAATCTTCCCAGGGGCAGTTCAATAGACAGTAGGCTGTATCATCCTACATTATGGTCGCAACAAACCAGTTTGGTAAAACAAGTTTGTCAAAACTCTACTAAACATTACAAACTTAATTTTGGTTTAATAAATGTGTTGCCCTTTATTTTACGATGCTGTTTTAAATATACTGTGTACTTACCATAAACTAAATAATAACTATAGGTACTAAACCTACCCCTGACCCTAACCTTATTCCATGTTCTTTTCCTATATAACCAGTTCCTCCTTAGGGTATACTTTCAGTATATTAAGTAAATTAAATGCAACCAAGGAAGCTAAAGTGTCAATGTTTTGGTTTTACTTTACATCAAAATTCCATTAGGCTCACATGTGGTAATTTAACTTTAACATTATTTAATGCAATTTAATAACACTTTACAATAAGATTTAGTTTGGGAAAGACTTTATTTTAGGGTGTCTTCACAAAATATGATAATACATTTACTGAGTGAGAACAAGTACTACTTATTACTATAGCCATGGATGACTAATGAACAATATCTCTATTAATCTTAGTTCTTTCAAATCTCTGATTCGTTTTTTTAATCAAAAGTATCCGTTACCACTAGTTAATATAATGTAAACTACCAACGCTATCTCACGGCAATTCGTAACTTTTTCATTAGTGGCTAATTCGTATGAATTTGTACGATCTAATTCGTACAAATTAGTACGATTTGCTCATCACCCAATGACGGTTGGGGTTAGGGGTGGGGTTAGGTGCCACGCCTTCTTTTTAAAATCGTACATTTTCGTACGACTGAACTCGTACGAATTCGTACGAATTAGCCACTAAACTGACAAAACGTAAAATACTTACGTTTCCTCGTGAGATCAGGCTGGAACTACTGTAAACAAACTGCACTGTGGAAAATGCTACAGAAAACACAATTACTTCATGTTGTCCCAACACAAATTGATTAAGTTAACATAATCGTTTTCATAAATTTAAGTGAATTGAACTTAAAACCTTAAGTTATCCCCCCCAAATAACTTAAGAATTGTGTTGTTTCAACTCATTTTAAGTAAGTAATTTCAACAAGCAGCAAAAGTCATTTTTGACTGTATAAACAATTGTATTCTTTAACAGTCAATCATTTGTGTTTAATAAAAGCTGTAAAAGTATGATCATATACTTCATGATAACGAATACACTACCTAATGAGACCTTATGTAAAGTGTTACCAAAATAAGGATGTCCTTTGTATGTTACCTCAGGTCCAATAAAATTATTAAAATCTGAAGTACAATTCAAAATTAACATTAACCAAGAATATGAGGCAAAATGAATAAAGTATGAATATTTTTCATTTTTAGTTCATGTTAACTAATAAAACAACAAAATAATGTAATGGAAAAAGGCTAATAGAAATATCAAAGTGTTGGTAAAAAGGAGGATGAAGAACAACAAATTATAGTGACTTGCTTGCTTTGAAGCAATTATAATGATGAAGCATGATTATGTTTATAAACTTAGAAATGGAAAAGTTCTACCTTTACATTTTTAAAAGTTTTATGTACAGACATCAGTGTTATCAAAACAATCATTGTTCACAATGAAATGGAAAAAACACTAAAAATACAGTTTTTTCATTGCTAAGTCAGCAGTTAGCATGTCACACATATGCATTCATCTACACACAGACACAGAGTTGTATTCCATCATTTTTAGATTTTCAGATACTCATAAAGGCCTATAGACAGTTAATAATTAATTAACTAGTTTTATACGCTGGTTGTTAGTTTGTCTTAAAGAACCCCTAATATGCATTATTAAAGGTCATGTTTTGGTTTTGGGGCTCTCCAACAACATATACATGCAGGGTCAAAAAACACTTTCATTGTTTTATAATATGCATTTATTTTACCAAATTAAGAGTTAATTGTTCCCAAACCCCTCCTTTGTGTGAGGCTAATCTGCACTGATTGGCCGATGACTAAGTCTATTGTGATTGAGCGACTGTCAGAAAAATGACAGGACCAAATACAGCACAGGGTTGGCTATACTGTGGTATTGTTGTGAAAATGATCTTTAACTAGGGCCAGACAGAATCTGCGAACATTTTTTTGCTATTTCTGCAGAGAATTTTGTAAAAAATCTGTGGATTTATGCAGAATTATTTTGGGAGTATCGCAACTAAAAACTTAACATATGAAATAAAAATAATAGCTTTTTAACTTTTATTTAATGTTTACAATGCAAATCCAACCAGATCCACTTATTTGGTAAACAAAGCAAATCTCTCATATAATATATACTAAAAGACAGAAAATATTACTTTACAAACTGTATTGTAAATAAATTATATGAACACTTTCATATTAGTCAGTATTATTACTGAAACTAATTAAAAAACGGAATAAATATAAACTTACACAGATTTACACAACCAAATACATAGACTCAATGATGCGCAGATTAAGTGTGGGCCTATCTTTAACCCTTCATACCCCACAGTCGCATCTCTGGTCATCTCTGAGTGATCGTAAGCCGAGTGTTTAGAGCATCGACACATAACAGTGAGGACGACTCCAGGCTTGAGGTCCTTTCCCCTCTATCTGCCCCCACCACCCCCCACCCCCAACAAAAAACATATATAATTAGCTATTGTTTGAAAGGAAGGGTGCTAGACGTTTAACTGGATCTGGCACTTCATATTTGTCAATGCCTTGTATCGACGTAGATATGAGCAGGCAAAAGATCTCTACACAAAATGTTTTGATTCACTTAGAGCTGTGATACACACTGCATGGAAGGTCATTTTCAAAAAACATAATAGGAGCTCTTTAAACTAATCACAATGTTACAATGCAAAATGCTTGCAATGCCAATGAGAAAGATGCGGCAAATGTGAAAAGCTCAGAAGTGGCAGAATTAGCACATCATATCAAAGACTAGGGACTTTGATACGCATGTGATGTGAACGATGTCAGTTTTCACATGGTAATGCACATATTGTTTTCTAAAGCTTGCACTTTGGGTGCTTTCACATTGGGTTTGATTGCTAAAGCTTGGTTCAAACCCCCATGTAAACCCTACAGTGTTATTTGGTTCTGACTCCTATACGTTCGCGTCATCACACTGACTGCTGTTCCGGTAATTGCAGGAGGAGACAGAAAATGGCTGGATATACCACTGCCTGGCTGCCTCAAGTTCGAACTTTGGTCTTTGAATATGTAGTTTAATTTTTAGTGTCAACACTGAGTGGCAAACGCATCTGTTTATCATGAATGTAATGTAAAGGTTCAAATGAACAAGAAGAGAGTCATTTTCTGCTGCAGTTGAGCTGAAATAAATATACATATACTCTGCTTAAATCCAAGTAAACACATAAATCCACTGTTGGACCAATTAAAATGTGATTATATCAGCTCATTTTTGTGATTTGGTGTGATTGTAAAGTGAACCATTCTGCAGTTCTCCCCAGACCAGTGGTTCCTAATTTTTTTAATGTAGTTTAACATTCAAAAATTTAACGACCTCTCATGCCCTAAGAAACACCAGCAGACAAGATTTAGAAAAAAACAGTATAAATGAAAATTAGATTAATATTTTAAATAAAATAAGACATTGTTTTTCTTGTTTTAAATGTGGGGAATAAGCTATTAATGATTACTATAACTTTAATATTAAGCATCTGAAAATCAGTGCTTTCTTCATTCCTAGTAGCCCTCAAACTAGAGTGAGAAACAAAGTAATGTAGCCCTGATAAATTCAGGTTGGGAACCACCGCCTCAGGCCAACCCTTTTCAGCCAGTCTCGGTTATGTTTAGCGGATGCGCACCCAATGTCTAAATGAGCCGAATTCTGACGTCAAACTGCCCCAGATGTACACCAAAACTGCAAGTGTAAAAGCACCCTTTGAAATCTGTTTTTAACAGTTAGCATTTTCAGACCCCCAAAACAAAAAATGAACACCCACAATCTAGAAATTATATTTCATTTTTGGTTGAAAAGGGTGTTACTTAACCTAAAGTTGGAGAAAAGCTTACTATTTCTGTAATTTGTTTTCATGTAAACCCCTTCAAATGTCCCATTTAAGTATAAGAATGGAGAATATTTGTACAGTGACTGTCTGAACGGAGTGTTCAATCGTAATGACTGAAGCTTAATCCCTCCACAACTGTCCCAGCATCGCCATGGATTTGCTCTGGGTCACCTAATCCACAGAAGAGAAAGCTCAAGCTCATTGCCATTCTGGGCTGCCTGGAACATAGAATTGAAAGTATACTAGAGTATTTTAGGTGGCAGCATGATAACATTTAAAGGACAGCCAAACACCATAGTTCACACCTGTGTCCTGTACAATGTAAAGATATAAATACTTTGTCAGTTTTCCTTAGGGTAGTGATTATTATAACTTTAAGTTGGTAGATATTTCTTTGAAACGCTGCTGCTTTGTTTGGTGACGTGAGGCAGAGGGGGATTAAGAGATTTACTTATGTTACTCATTGTAGGAGTAAATATCTATCGTCATAACCGGGACACCCTCAGGGTAAAAAATCCGGGTGACACAGATGAGAGCCATCCAATTGTTTTTGCTGAATGGCCAGGGTGTCTCATTGGACAGATCAGGATATCTCGCAGGAGGGGAAACCCATGTGCCCCTGTACCCATGGTCTCCTGACCTGCTTTCAACACTTCACTACACTGTCCGAAGATCCAAACCGAACCCTAAAATCACTCCAGTCCAACTGCGTTTTGCCATCATTTTGTTTCGCCAGAAAGTCACGTGTTGTGACATTGTGTTCACATGACTTCGTCTTCCAGCCAATTGGATGCCACCTTTCAATCTGAGTTAACCAAGAGGATAGGGGAAAAATTATTTTCCCTTTGCCCGTCGTTCTGTTTTTATTAATCTTTTCGCAAACATCGAAAGTGGTGGCCATCTGTTTCCAGTAGCACCAAAAGGTAAAGCCTCTTTTCAATCTTCTATTTGTATTGTTTTCTGAGGTTGGCTGTGTTGTTTTGAATATTCATTATTTTATGAAATCAAAAATGTATTTTGAAAGAACATAAGAATGGACATGTTGCCTTTTTAAGATTTTTCTTAATTGCATTCATTTTGATTGAAAACAAACGTTTAAATCTTGATGTTATGATTTTGGCAAATCCCACTGTTAACAGCATTACAAAATGATCCAGATGTTGGTTTAAAACACATTTAACGTATCTGCTGCGGAGCTAGTTTTGTTTTCTAGGCCGATCGTAGGTCAAACTTATCATTAATTCATGAATCGCTATAACTATTGTTTGAACTTGGCTGGACATTGTTCGGAAATGGTCTGACTTGATTTTCGAGGACATTCCTAAATGAGTCATTACACCTAATTAAACAAATACAAAAGAACAATGCACGTCGGAGGAACGTGTGGCTACCGCTTAGGAGAACTGGTCAATTAGATGTCCTTTATTTCTTTATTGCCACTGTCTACACAACATTGTGTATATTTAACTAAGCTTACGTACAATAATTGAATTATTGAGTAATTACCACAAGACTCGTCTATGGAAATCGACACTGCCTTTGAATGTGACAGATAGTTGAAGTGGCACTGTGCCGGAATTGACCTTGATTGGAACTGAAAAAATCAGAACAAAAGGAAGCGTACAGGCATTATCCTGATTATCGTGATCTTAAAATAGTGATAATAATTTATGCTCTTGTGTTTATAATGGGGATTTCCCAAATTATTTTTGTCTATCCACTTATATGCAAAACTTGACCAATATAAAAAGTCTGATAAAAATGTTAATGCTAAAAAGAAGTCTTTAGTTAGTGATCTTTAGTTACTATTCCAATGTGTCATAGTGTTTCAATGCATAAAAATGACAAATGTTGATTGTTGGTTGTTTTATTAGAGAATAGTTTGGGTTTTAAATTGGGACCTATGTAATATTTCTGCTAGGACAGTTTTATAAACTGCAAACTTTGTAAAGTTATCATTATTTTACAATGTTAGAAGTTATACGGCTGAGACATTGCTTTACACAGATAGCGTTTGGGTGAAATTAGAAATTGAATCATTTCAGACAAATTTTTCCTTTGTTTTCTTTTGTTTGAGTTTTTCTGCATATAATCACAATACACTTTTGATTCTTTATGCAAAGTTCAATAAACTTAAAATTAATAATAATAATATCCGCACTCAAAACAGACAGGACAAATTTAACTAGATGACAGTAATGTAATAACATAACATTGTGTTTTACAGTATTATATCTGCTTGCCGTATTAATAATAGTATTTAATGCATATAATTGTGCCTGTAATAAATATGCAATAAATCTAACCAAACCCTAATCCTATAAACGCATATTTTTAATTAATTTCACTCAGTAATCTCTAATCACCATAATACATAATGCAATGTAAGATAACAAATAACAGCCTAAAGAGAGAGAGAAAAGCAAGCACAATGTATACAAACAAGTTCACATATGGTCTCTTGATCTTTTTTCATCGGTAATACCTCCTTATATTTAATGCACTTCATGCCTCAGTAGGTTTAAATAAGAGACGTCATTGTTTATTGGAACTAAAACCGTAGTCGCAGTGCAGAAAGGGATGTCCCGCTTCTACAATACATTTTTTTACACTGAGTGGCGTGCAGAGACGCGCAATGGAAATGTGGAGAGCTTTTTCTGAGCATTGCTCAGCCATGCACAAAGCGTGCTTAATTTGATAGCCGCTACAGAGGAAGAGGCCAGAAGCTCTTTAGTAGAAAGCTTGACCCACTTTTCCAATCAGATGTCATGAGCACTGCTGCTCTTACAAAGCTGCACAGGGGCCAAAATCACTGAT
The DNA here is from genome assembly GCA_903798195.1 of Danio kyathit. Lineage (NCBI taxonomy): Eukaryota > Metazoa > Chordata > Actinopteri > Cypriniformes > Danionidae > Danio > Danio kyathit. The sequence goes on along the minus strand of LR812524.1, from coordinate 23,617,746 downwards.
GCTGCATCTGAAATTAATGGGGTGCTCTCACTGTAAAAAATGGCCGTGATTTTAACGGTAAAAAAACTGTAAAAATGCTACAGTAAAAATCCGTAACCTGGTTAACAGTATGTTTCCTTAATATATACGGCGAATAACCGTAAATTGACTTTCCCAGAATTCCCTGTATGGCACATCACTTTTTATGCTTTTTGTTGACATTATTATGGATCTTTTTAGTTGTTTCCCCATCAGTGATGTATATTAGTGATTTATGTTACATTTAATGTTGATAAACAATATTTATTTCATGACTTAAATTTTATCCGTGTTACCATACTGGTGTTTAGTAGCTGTTTAAATGACACTGAGCACCTTCCTTACACTGATACACTTTTCTGTTTGTGGGAAAAGTTGTTTGTGATGAGCATTGGTTCATTATGTATGAACTATCTCATCGCCACCTGCATATGGCTGTGTTATCATATGTATCTGTGTAACAAAAGATGTGTAAATGTTGCTAATTTAAAATACAGACATATTACCTCTATAAATTAATAAAAATACGGTAGTTTACTGTAAAAATGAGAAACTACTTTTACGGATTGTACCGTTTTTTTTTACGGATTAATAGTGGCAACCACAGCTGCCGGTTTTTTACCGTAAATTTTACGGATTTATTTTTTACAATGTAATATGTAGGCCACAGTTACCTACTGTACCACTGTTTTTTACTGTAAGTACCTAACTGTAAGGACCTAACAGATTTACAATGGTATTTATTTTAAAAACAAGTCATATTGTGCATGATGTTTCTGAACAAAGAATGCAAAGTAAAGCATAAATAGCAAAACCGTGTTTTAAAAAAGCCACAATATCGATTTGTGGAGACTCTGGACCACAAAACTATTATAGATTTTTCTTTAATTCCAAAAATAATTAAAATATTAAGTAAAGATCATTCACATTGAAGATATTTTGTTAATATATCAAAACTTAATTTCTTATTGGTTTTTAAACTTAGCAATTAGTTGCATCTCTTCCAAATATTGTCATATTTCAACAAATCATACATCAATAGAAAGCTGACTTATTAATATTCAGTGTTCATAATATGTAAATCTCAATTTACAACAATTGAGCCTTATGACTGATTTAGTGGTCACATTTAATTTTTGGTTTGCATATAACTAACAGGGGAAAATATCAGTGATGGTCAAGTCTGTATAGAAAGAAGCTGATAACTAAGATAGATAGAAGCAGTAATGGGAATACAACTTCAAGAGAAAGAGCACTTTTAATTTGATGACAGATCACAAGAACGATTCATCCTCGTTCAGTTTCTCTGTGCTTTTTCGAAAGTGAAAAAAAGAGGTACAAAAATGCCATTGTACGCTTGTCTCAAACAGTGTTGAGCAAAAGTTTAAATCTCACTCACAAATGCTCTCGAACAAAACAAAAAAACAAAACAACTTATGTGAGAGCTCTGAATTCCTTGTATGCGTGCTCCCATAAATCTGGTGGTGAAATACGTGCATACTGGTCCATTGGTGAAATAACTGGTATTATGTGCAATTCAGAGTATTTGATGTATACTTTAAACTTAAAACTCATTTATATTATCATAAAATAATAAATTATTTGGTTAGCACTGTCGCCTTAGAGCAAAAAGCATGCTGGTTCAAGTCCCAGCTGGGCCAGTTTAGGGTTTCTGTGTGGAGTTTGCATGTTTTCCCCGTGTTCATGTGGGTTTCCTCCGGGTGCTCTGGTTTCCCCCCACAGTCCAAAGACAGGTGCTATACAGTTGAAGTCAGAATTATTATCCCCCCTGAATTATTAGCACCCCTGTTTATTTTTTCCCCCCAATTTCTGTTTAACAGAGAGAAGATTTTCTCAACCCATTTCTAATCATAATAGTTTTAATAACTCATTTCTAATAACTGATTTATTTTATCTTTGCATGATGACAGTAAATAATATTTTACTAGATATTTTTCAAGACACTTCTATGCAGCTTAAAGTGACATTTAAAGGCTTAACTAGGTTAATTAGGTTAACTAGGCAGGTTAGGGTAATTAGGCAAGTTATTGTATAACTGTAACCAGGGATAGACGCTGACAACAGGATGCGGATCCAAATGCAGGTATTTATTAAAGGAATGGCCAGGCAAGCAAAGATCAATACAGGAGCAAACAGTCTTATGAGGGAAATCCAGAATCGTAGTCAATATAGCAGGCAGATGGTCACAAGGATGGTAGCAGACACGGAGAAACAGATAACAAGGCGAAGGTCAAAACACGGCAAAAACAAGACAAGGAAACTCTTTGAATTGAAGCTGTAAACAGGCAACAAGACTCGGCAATGGAGTGAGTGTATGTGCTGCTTATGTACTGTGTGTAATCAGTGTTTGACAAGCCTCTGGTGGTGTGTGTGCAATCAATGGAGATGAGGAACATGTGTGTGTGATTGGAGTGCATGTATGGAGTTGTAGTTCATATGATGGTGGATTTGTAGTCCATGGGTGTTTGTGCAAGTAAACCAGCGATCTAAGGGGAGAAGATCGTGGTGATCGTGACAATAACGATGGTTTGTTCTGTAGATTATAAAAAAAAAATTAGCTTAAAGGGGCTAATAATTTTGTCCTTAAAATGGTGATTATAAAATTAAAAACTGCTTTTATTCTAGCCAAAATAAAACAAATAAGACTTTCTTCAGAGAAAAAAAACATTATCAGTCATACTGTGAAATTTCCCTGCTCTGTTAAACATCATTTGGGAAATATTTAAAAATAAAAAAAAAAATTCAAAAGGGGCTAATAATTCTGACTTCAACTGTAGGTGAATTGGACGAATTAAATGTATGAGTGTGAATGTGATTGTGAGAGTGTATGGGTGTTTCCCAGTGCTGGGTGTTTCCCAGCGGCTGGAAGGGCATTCGCTGCGTAAAACATATGCTGGATAAGTTGCAGTTCATTCCGCTGTGGCGACCCCTGATAAACAATGGACTAAGCCGAAGGAAAATAAATGAATGAAAGAAGAAATTCTTTGTTGGTTTGTTTTAACACTGACCTCATTTGTATTATATTGAATGGTTATTTAAATCCTCACCCATCCAAAACAAATTTCATAAACCAATAGGTTTTCTGTGCACATACAGATGCATTTTTTTGCATTTACTGAGTCAGCTTTTGTATTTGAAAAATTAGTCGGAAAGGGTAGGCGGTAAAAAAATTCTGCCATATTCTCAATGTGCAAAACGAGGCCAGAAATCAAAGGATTTTAAGCATGAAAGCCGGATACTGGATTCTATTTGTGTCCTAGTTGAAATTCAATCTAATTCGGCAGTATATTATTATCACGGTTTCCACTAAGGGAGTTCTTACATTCCTTTATTTGCATTTAGCACCCTCAAGCACCACCTCAGACTAAACAATGCTATATATTTACTACTAGTAGTGTGAGTGCTAATTATTCACTTGCTAAAAAACAAGGATGTTGTATCTTTTTAACATCTGTTTACTAACGTACAGATTTTTTTTATCAGTGTGTGCGTGTGTGTTTATTTGTGGAAGTGATGAAAATGTGTTCATTTGAAGCAAACATGCCTCAAACGGTGCCATATGTGGCCACTTTGTTTTCTGCATATTAGACATTTTAATTACACAAAAGAATGCAAAAACTGATTTTAGTAGGACTCCTTTCCTCAGAGGCATTATGGATGCAAAAGTATTCCACAATCAGGCCTTATTCTATGATCCCCCTTTGCACAAAATATTGCCATCTGTTTTGGCCTGATTGGCCCTCATGGGAGTGTGTTGTTTATAATCCTCCCCTATGATTAATGGCTGATCCCACTGTGTTAACATTTTTCTCTACTTCAAAAATGCATGTCCTGTTCATCAGTCTTGAGCTTTTAAGATCTGAATTCATCAAGATGCGAATTGTCTTATGACTATATGACATGCAACAACTCTTCTTTTTTTATATAACCCAAGAGGTTTATCTATTTGCCATCCACTTCTAGGCTTGGCACTGATCGGAGTGGATTTCTCTAGATTATTTTTGCTGTTAAGAGGGACTGGACACCAACCCCTGGATGTTGCTAAATCTGGATTAAAGTCTTTATGTAATCTGGCATCCTGTGGGAGATTGGAGGACATCTGGCTGTAGATCTCATCCATCTCTGTCTGTCCCCTGCTGCCTCGGTCTGTTGGTCTATGGTGGACAGAGAATAATAATGAGATGTGCAATAGACTTGAAGGGGCTAGAATTCAGAAAAGCTTGTTATTAACAACACAAGTGGCGTTTAGGTGAACTGCAACTTATTATTATTATTATTTTTTTTTTTACATTTGTGCATATATAACACACATGAGACTGGAAGTAATTTGCTAAGTTTCAATGCCTTTGATCAATGGTCATTGCATTTTTTTTATTTCTTTTGGTGTTGTTTATTTAAAAAGAAGTTGGGAGTACATTTGGAATGACATGCTGTCAAAGGCACAGATGTAATTTTCACCACTAGAGGGTGTATTCACAACAAAGGCATATTTTTCATGACGCCATGACCGAGTGTGTTGACATCTTTATTACATCCTACAGTTAGAATAAATTGGATTAAAAGATGCTTAAAAGACCCTAACTCTATATGGTTTTTTATTCCAAAATATGTTTTTACAAAAATTGGAGGTCCTCCTTTTATTATAAAATGTAATCATCTACCTAATAAATTGCCAATTGCACTGTCACCAGCAGGTTCTTCTTTCCTGGAAATTGTGTTATTCCCACAATATCTCACCACATAAATGCATTTTAAGGAACAACTCTGATATTAGAATTAGAATAAATCTATTTTTCTATCAACGCAGTTTAACAGAAATATAATTAAGATTCTCTCAATTTTTGATAAGTCTGGCTACTTCTTGTCTTATGAACAATTTATGTCTAATAATAATTTTCCATTACTTTTTAAAGAATTTAATGCTGTGCAAAAAGCAATTCCTTTAGGACTAATATAACTTATAAAATCTCATTTAATTTTTAATGAAAATGTTATTAAAGAACCAGAGCTGAACTTAAATGAAATTAGTCTATTTGGCAAAAAACAAATAATAAATATATTTGACAAATTTTCCCAAATAAAAAGTATAATGTTCCTGAGGGCAAATTTTACTGGGCATCTTTCATTGACCTTATAGACTGCAAAAAGTGTGGCTATTACCTCATAAGTACTGCATTCCCAATAAAACAAAAGAGGTTCATTTTAAAATTCTTCATAAAATATATCCAGTGAATAGTACTTTGGCAAAGTATGTGGAGGTTGATAGTTCATGCTCATTTTGTAAAACTGAAGACGAAACTCTGATTCACATATTTTTTCAGTGTGAAAACACAAAAAGCTTTTAAAAAAGCTTATATCTTAATATACAGTTGAAGTCAGAATTTTTAGCCCCCCTTTGAATTTTTTTTCTTTTTTAAATATTTCCCAAATGATGTTTAAGAGCAAGGAAATTTTCGAAGTATGTCTGATAATATTTTTTCTTCTTGAGAAAGTCTTATTTGTTTTATTTCGGCTAGAATAAAAGCAGTCAAAAAGGTCAAAATTTTTAGCTCTTTTAAGCTATATTTATTTTTCGATAGTCTACAGAACAAACCATCTTTATACAATAACTTGCCTAATTACCCTAACCTGCCTAGTTAACCTAATTAACCTAGTTAAGCCTTTAAATGTCACTTTAAGCTGTATAGAAGTGTCTCGAAAAATAGCTAGTCAAATATTATTTACTGTCATCATGGCAAAGATAAAATAAATCAGTTATTAGAAATGAGTGATTAAAACTATTATGTTTAGAAATGTGTTGAAAAAATCTTCTCTCCATTAAACAGAAATTTTGAGAAAAAATAAACGGGGAATAATAATTTAGGGGGGCTAATACTTCTGACCTCAACTGTAGGTAATTACATTGCTTCTTCCAGCCCCTTTCAACTACAAGATATTATTTGTTACTATAAAGGTAAAACTGATATATCAGAGAACTACACTATTAACTTTTTTATTTTGTATGGAAAATATTTTATTCACAAACAAAAATTCTCGAATTCGCTGCTGCCTTTTTCACAATTTTTAAATTGAAATTGATGTTTTAATTAAATCTCTTAGACTGGTTAAAAACAAAAAAAAGTGATAGATTCTTGGATTATTATGATAGTTATTTTGGAAATATCACAGATACATAAATCCTTTCCTCTTGCTGTATTTGTGTTATTTATGTATCTCTGTTTTTTTTTTTTTCTCTTTAGTTTTTCTTTTTTTACTGTTTTATATGTGTTTATAATGTTATTTAACCTGATCTGTTAAGTTATTATCATTGTTACTATTATCGTCTTTTTTTGTGTAAGATCGGATTTTGTGTGTTTGTTGTTGAAGTCAATAAAAAAAAGCACTATTCCTCTCAACTACAGGACTCATATTTGTGGATGAGCTAAAGTATTCAAAAAGTTAATATCATGGTAATATGAAGCAGAAAAAAGGTCTGCACACTGAAGTCCGAAGCATTCAAGTTCATATGCATTTTTTTCGTATTCATATCCGAAAAATTTGTCAGGTACACAAACCTTGCACACTGAGTCCGATGTGTATTGAATAATCCATTCGGAAAAAAACACAAAACATTTCAGAGTCAATTCAAGCAGTGATACCTTGTTCTCCTCTCCTCCAATCTAGAAAAAAAGGGAATATGCCACATATTGTGTTCATCTAATTCCGCAGATTACGTACGTAAACAAATCCTGAACAGAGACTGGCAGTACCATAGACATTATAATAGATGGCAGCCGCGTTGACATATCGGAGCAACAGATCATGAGGTGTCTTTCTATTATAATGTCTATGGGCAGGACGTCAAATGTGTGGACACACACACACACCCCAAACAGCAGCAGGTGAGAAGTGCGCCAGTCACTGAATTCAGCATATAGGTTTTCAACTGTCCCCCACATTCTGTCTTATATTATGCACTGTGTTTGTCATAATGTTATCTGTGGCTCAAGTGACGGTGTCATGAGAAATCGAGTCCCCTCCTGACAATTGGGTCCGCCTAGGACCCTGGATGATCCTGGTTCACTGGGTAAAGTCTAGATTGGATACGCGGCCGGCGGTGCGATATGCACATTAATATAGCGGCATTTTTTTATGACACTGTATAACAATAATTAATATTTTTACAGTACTGTGACGGTTGGGTTTATGTTTTGGTGGGGGTAGGCGTTATAAAATACAATTTATTGGGTAATTTAATAGATATTATAAATAATACTCGGTACAACTACTGTTTTTACGCGTCTGTGACGGTTGGGTTTAGGGTTGGGGTGGGGGTAGACGTTAATAAAATACAATAAATCAGAAATTTCATAAATAACATAAATAATTCTCGTTAACTTCCGAGCGCAAACGTATCCAATCTAGCAACTACCGGTTCACTGGAGTTGTAATAGGTATAGTTTGTAGCGCCTGATTTAAAAAATATATATGTGAATGGCGCGATATCTCGTTTAAATTTATGTAATTTAAAAGAGCGTTATAATGACATAAAACTATTTTAAATTATGTATTTCGTATACTGATGTACAACTAAAGGCATGTGTTGTGGCATGGAGAATCTCTCGTTCGTGCTTTTATTTTAGATAGCCTACAACGTGCTACCACTTCTTATGTAAATATATAATGTTACGTATAAATACATAAAAACATCAAAAAGACATCATTAAATGTTTACAAACGTTTTAATTATTTTAACTATGCGTGTCTTTAACTTGTAGTTACCGATAATAATGTTACTAATATGATAAGTCTTGTTAAAATCTCAAGACTGAGAATAGACTATGAAAAGCACTTTTGATCAGGCATTCAACACAGACGATCCATCGGGGTCCTAAGCGGACTCGATTGCAGGGGGGACTCGATTTCTCACCACAATGGCATTTTGTACTTTTCCGTTCACTTGTACGGTGGCTCTGAACTGTCAAAATGCCTCTCGAAGTGCTTCTTCGGATGTAAAAAAAGACTATTTTTTTATTTTTTATGACAGACGAAAGTTTTGGAGTCAGTGTATCAATACGATTGACACAACGTGAGGTCAAATTTATTTTTTAATGTGTGAAAATTACAAACATTTCGGATTCAGCGTGCAATTACCTTAAGGCTGAAAGCTATGAAAGAAAAACGAGACATCAATTGCTGATCAGAGATGAGATGGGTTACGAAAGCAGTAGAGCTTTTATTATGACGTTGAGAAGAAGCAGAGCTGTTTTATCATACTAAATGCATTTTAGGGTTCTATTATAATGCTATTTTGAGCAGTCTAATAAAATGCACAACATATTAAAGCATTTTTTTTCATGTTTCCCTGTTTTCTATTAAACCAAACTAAAAAATTGAGAGTGTGTGATGTCACAAGTAAAGCTGTACAATATAACGTAAAATTATCGATCTCGAAATGATAGTATATGCAATATACATTTCACAGACATATGTGATCAATTGCATTTATTTTATGCATGGGTTTATTTCAATTTGGGCAGTCAGATGGGGCCCTAATATATTTATTCCCCCCAGTAGTTGCTGTTCTGCTATTGGCTGAAGCAGCCAAAAGAAAGCTGAAAATAAACACTAATGACAGGAGTGGAGACGAGAGGAAAAATCAGAGTCAGAATATCTGCTGAGGTTTTCACTCATTGAAAGTGTTTTAAAGACTACGGGCCCTATCACACATCCGGCGCAAAAAGGTGCAAGACATGTTTGGGGCAATCTGTTGCTCTTTTCAGACCAGCGCAACAGTAATTTTCATGTTTTGCGCCATGTTTTTTTAAATAGCAAATCCATTTGTGTGACTTTGTGGACTCATGCGTGTTACAGTCTAAAAAGGAAGTGTGTTGAGGCATTGTTGGCACGTTGATATTGTGAAGAACTGAAATTGACCGTGCTATTGACCAACTAAAAGCTGGTCTAAAGTCCAACGCAGAGCTCGTAGTTATGTGCCTATGCAGGTCCAAACGCTTACACATTTCTTGATACACACAGGATGTACAACAATACACAAATATCTTTACATATGAAAAAAGATTAAAGAATTAAAAGGTTACAAACAATATTATTTTCTACATAAATATAAAAACCACTGCCTCCATGCCTGATTTCGGGGGGCTTTTTCAGTTTATGACAATTTGCATTTGTATAATGTTATTATTATTAGCAGTATTATTTATTATATGCATATTTCTGTTTGTTTTAATAAAAACAAGTTTAGATTTGTCCACCTGTGGGGTTTTGTGGACGTATGCATCACCATATGGGGCATAGGAAAAGGACGCGTGTTTGAATACAACTCAGTTTTTTGAACACACTTTGTTATTATTGTTCATTTATTTGTTTGCTGGAAACAATAACTGAATTTAGAAATAGTTTTGAAACAAATCTTTGCGCTTAACAAGCGAAATTAAATATGTAGGCTAATGGATGTCTTCAGTGGAGTGAGATTCCACAGTTTCTTTAAAGTAAAAGAGTGAAGAGTAAAAGTAAAGAGTAAAAGTAAAGCAATGAGAAAGTAAAGAGGCTGAACGAAGGAGGCTCGTTCTTTACCCTCGCGCAGATGGTCAGTTTTCTTGCTAGTAAAGCATTCAGTTTTTCCACTTACAATGTCCGCCATGTAAACAGCCAATGCACCATGGTGCAACACAACTGACTCTTAAAGGGAATGGGAGATGAGACTCTGATTGGTTAAATGCACATTATGCTCAAAACACACCCATAACTCATTAAGAGAATAAGCACAACCCTTTTAATCCATGCGCCGCAACGCAGTGTTTGTTTCTGACCTTAAAATACCAAAAGTGGATTTGGACATGCCCTTAATGCTTTTGCGTCATGCGCTTTAGACTTTGTGCCTAGATCATTAAAATAGAATCCTAAATGTTTGTACCTTAGCAAAGTTTTTAGTCAGAATTAGAATTAATTAGATCTGAAAAAATATCTTTTATCTGTTTATTTTAATATCATGAAATGATTTTAAAACAGCAAAAATAGCATTTATATGGTAAGAAATATCGTTATCATAATACTCAACAACAATATTGCATGCAGCGTATATTAAAAAAAGCTTATTTCTCTGGATTTGAACACTCTTTGAAACCTTTGAAATAATGTAAGCACATACAGTTGAAGTCAGAATTTTTAGCCCCCATTAGAATTTTTTAAAAAAATTTTAAAATTTTCCAAATGATGTTTAAAATGTTCACAGTATGTCTGATAATATTTTTTCTTCTGGAGAAAGTCTTGTTCGTTTTATTTCGGCTAGAATAAAAGCAGTTATAATTTTTTTTAAAAACCATTTTAAGGTCAAAGTGATTAGCCCCTTAAGCTATATATTTTTTCTAGAGTCTACAGAACCATCATTATACAATAACTTGCCTAATTACCCTAACCTGCCTAGTTAACCTAATTAACCTAGTTACGCCTTTAAATGTCACTTTAAGCTGTATAGAAGTATCTTGAAAAATATCTAGTAAAATATTATTTACTGTCATCATGACAAAGATAAAATAAATCAGTTATTAGACATGAGTTATTAAAACTATTATGTTTAAAAATGTGTTGAAAAAATCTTCTCTCTGTTAAACACAAATTGGGGGGAAAATAAACAGGGGGGGCTAATAATTCTGACTTTAACTGTATGTCAAGAAAATAAATAACACTGTTCCTGTGTTTTTTTTTTGGATATTTTAATGAAAAAATCTTAGATATTAAATAAAAAATACCATTAGTGAGAAACTTAAGGAAACCTGTGATTATAGCCATGTGGATATATTTGCACAAGCAATTCACCGACATTATATAAAATAGATAAGGGCATTAAAATGATGATGGTTGTTCTTAGGCATGACACATTTATACGACATCACTGCACAGAATGGCTGATTTGTATTATCCTGGACGTAAAATAAGAATTTGTTTCATGGGAAGAGCGAGGCAAACTCTCAAGAGCCTAAGTAAATGTCAAATCTTTTTGATTTTTCCAGTAAAAATGAGTGAGTTCTTCACTTGCAAATCAGTCTACAGGCTTTACAAACTAGGAAGCCAAGGAAAGTCATATTTTATTAAAGCTGTTTAAAGACTGGCACTTAAAGCAATCAATGAATAAAAAATAGGGCTATTCAATGTATTCAAATGATCAAAATATGCACAAATGTTTTTAATAAAGGCATGATTTAATATAATAGTATATTTGTGTGGCTGTCATTAACACACTGACACATTAGCAAATGTGGGTACGTTAACACACATCCTTGAAACCTAGAGTGGGAGATTTTCTTGTCCAAAAATAGTAAAGATTCTAGAATGGATGCTGAAATATAACCTACTATCAAGTCATGTTAAAGGGACAGTTCACCCCACAATTTTAATTCTGTCATCTTTTACTCTTTATTCACTTGTCAAAAACCAGTTTGAGGTTCTTTCTTTTGTTTATTTGTTTTTTCTGAATTTTGAAAATATGCTGAAAACATGTAATTCAAAGTTCAATTTAATTCATCTTTATTTGTATAGCGCTTATACAATGTAGATTGTGTCAAAGCAGCTTCACATGGAAGATTATAGTGAATTGAAACCGTGTCAGTTCAGTTTTCAGAGATTAAGTTCAGTTCAGTTTAGCTCAGTTCAGTGTGGGTTAATAATCACTACTGAGAGTCCCAACACTGAAGAGCAAATCCATCGATGCGCAGCTCTACAGATCCCGAACCATGCAAGCCAGTGGCGACAGCGGCAAGGAAAAAACTTCACCAATTGGCGAAAGTGAAGATTTAAAAAACCTTGAGAGAAACCTGGCTCAGTTGGGCACAACCATTTCCCCTATGGCCAAACGTCTTGTGCAGAGCCTCGAGATGAGTACCCCCAGGTGGAAATACAGAATAAGGAGAATAAATAGCGTAGCTGCTGTTCATAGTGTATATAAACAAGAACCAAAATCATGTGTGGGGCACATCATGCGTCATACCGCTATGTACTGCACTAAGTGTACGCTTTGCTAAAAAGATAGGTCTTTAATCTAGTTTTGAAGAGCGAGAGTGTGTCTGAGCCTCGGACATTATCAGGAAGGCTATTCCAGAGTTTAGGGGCCATAAATGAGAAGGCTCGGCCTCCTTTACTCGACTTTGATATTCTAGGTACTACCAGAAGCCCTGAGTTTTGAGATCGTAAAAAAGTTCTATTGTTTCTTGTCCAAATATCTAAAAAGTCTTAATTCAAGAAGCGTTTTCTAGACAAGTAAAAAAATATTGTTTTGTTTTCAAAAATAAGTAATTAAAATGTTTTTTTTTCTTATAATAAGCTCAATAGTTAGCCAATGGATAAAGTAAAATATTTCTAAATAAAAACAAGATTATTTTTCTTACCTTATTGGCAGATTATTTAGCTTGATTTAGCTTGAAAAACTCACTTAACTCATTTTTGACTTCTCTCTCAAAAGAAACTGTATTTATTTTATAATCTAGAAAGACCAAAACTCTAAGTAACAAAGCTTTTTTAGTGTTCATCCAAAATTTGTTTGTGTCTGGAAAAATGTCTGATTTGTTTTATGCAACAGTAAAATGTGGCTGTACACTTTCAGAAGTGTAGTGATACATTATGTTCCCTGAGATAATATAAAATTGGTTATGAAAATAATTAAATATTGTATCACAAATTGAATATCAGATTATTTAGCATTCTACCACACAATTTTCTTCAATATTGCACATCAGCCCTTATTTGTTGAAATATCCTATTTACACGACACATGCAGATGCCACTTTTTTATCATAAAATCACTTGTTTCTGTCTTCCCATATTACATATTTTTTTTATTTGCGATGAAATATAAAAATGAGCACTTAAGGTTTATTTTTCTTTTGAATTGCAGGTGACTGTGTGGCAACCACCAGCCCCTACATTCCTTAACTGCTCCTGCGAGATCCTAACTAATTCACCCAGACCTAAATCCTCACCATGGAGCTCAACAAAGTGCAGTCTGAAGGAGGGCTCAACGTCACCCTGACAATCAGGCTCCTCATGCATGGCAAGGTAAAACAAACAAAAAAAGCCTAATCTAACATTTTCGAATACAGAATTTACTGTGTATGGTACACCATGGTAATAATTATACTAATCATAAAGAACAGATTGTAAACCCATTATGTTTTGCAGGAAGACAAAAACGTCTCTCCTTAAAAGTAACAATCCGATTACAAGAACAGTTTTTATAGCACTGTCATTTTACATATTTAAACTTCTGTTTTAGTTAGGCTACAGTACAATGACTGAATTGTAAACTTGGAATTGCAATAACTACACGGTATTTTTTCATCTTGCAGGAGGTTGGCAGCATCATTGGAAAGGTATAAATACATACATCTATTCATCCAATAAAGCCATCACTTTTAAAAACATATTTTTTAGTAGAAATGCAGATTTATACAATCATTCATAAAAAAATGTATTAATCAATTATTCTTTTCAGAAAGGGGAAACTGTGAAGAAAATGCGTGAGGAAGTAAGTAGTGATATAATCAGTAACATTTTATTTCAAGGTGTCCTTGTTCCACACACTTACTATAGTAATTACAATCAATACTTTTACTTTTAACTAACATTAAACCTTACCCTCATTCTGTCCCTAACCATATCAGTGTATGTCATTAGATAGTATTACTCAGTAGCTAAATAAATAGTTACACTGTAACAAGGGCACCTTAAAATAAGAGAGTAATTGAAGAGTTAATTAATAAGAGAGAAATTGAAGAGTTCAGATGCAAAACCTCTTAAATGCCATCTGAAATGTTCTTCTAAAATGAGCATTTTCTCAACCTCCTGTTTATGTTCAGTTGTTTTACTTTAAAGCCAATGAACAGAACTTATTCATCACTGTACATGTGAAATCCTTGCAGAAACATTTTCATTTTAAAATCAAACAGAAAAATTAGATTCCCCCTAGTAAATAAATGGAACAACTTTGATAAGATTTGGTCCTCTCATCTCTTATATCTTAATTCTGTAACCTAACCTAAATTATCATGCAGTTGTTACCATACAATCAGTATGGAAGGTTTTAGTCCCATGGGTGGGGTGGGAAGTAAGTGGTTGTTGTTTTTTCCTTTTTTTATCTTTATTCTTTGAAATCTAACTAAATTTGTATGTTACCATAATTATTGGATTGCTTTATAATACCATAACAGGCCCTTAGCCAGGCTGGGTAAAGGGTGGTTCTTTTTTCTCAAAAAGTAGAAATTTTTGCAGTTTTACGTCTCATTTTCTATTTAATTATGAGATTTAAATACATTTTAAGCACTATTTTTAGCTGAATTAGCTTGTCGGATGGTCATCATAACCACACTTTCTGATGTACCAAAAATATTTCCTATTTAGAATGAAGAAATATGAAAATACAAATTTTTAAAATACCAAGTTATTACATCATATATCATTAGAAAAAAAGAAGAAAAAAGAATCCGTTTTAAATTAACAACAAGCCTATTGTCATTTAGGCAAATAATAAATAACAAACTGGGGTGCGTTTTCCAAACGACTTAACTCCCGACTGAACTATCATAGTACGATGCATTGTTTGGGGAAAGAACGATGTAGTGACGAGTGTTTCCTAAAACCAGTAGTTTCTCTGTCGCAGATCCATCGTTTGAATCACTTTAGTTATAATGTAAAACGCCCATAATGAAGCTCTAAACAGGGTGGTAACAACGTCTTTAGAGAAGAACTATATAATTTCTTTGTGCAAATGATATTGTTTGACATGCACACGCATTTAAAAAAAAAAAAAAAACAATATTAGTTTTGGTAAAAACATGCACTTGTTTTCCATATTAATTGATATATATGTAAATGGCACATATAGGGCCTATGTTTCCTTTACAAATATTATTGAGAACATTACATATTCTATTCTAAAACAAAAGCTACGTATTCTAATAGCATATATAAATCCTATAAATAAATAAATAATAAGGCATTTATTAAGAAATGAAATTTATTATTTATTAGGAAATGAAAAAATACTTTAATAATAATATTAATGATGATGATGATTATTAAATAGGATACTGTTTATTAATTTTTTGAAAAGTCTACTTTTACAATTTGACATGCAAACCACTGCAAAAATGTTCTAAGCAACAGGCCCATGTCATATACAGTAACCTATTATAAATTAAAAGCATTAACGTGTGCTATGTTTTTGTTTTCACAAGCTTTGGAAACGTAACATAAATTCTGCTTTTAAATAATAGTCACCTATAGCTTTCGTCATGAGCCACAGCTGTGTTCAAAAGAACATAAATGTTTTCAAAGTGCACTGCGAAGGGAGCGCAATTAAACATGAAGATCGCTAAAACTGAACTGTAAAAATACTTTGAAAGCAAATTACACCTAATAGTGATGACTTTAATGCTTTTTTTTTTTTTTTATCATTCCAAGTTAAAATGTTAGAATGTTCTAAACGAATAGGGCACAGGGGGTATAACTGGGAATAGAACACAGCCAGGAACTATGTTTCTAACTACAGCTCCAGAGGTGTAGTTGCAAGCATACAAGTTTGTGACGCAGTTTGCGTATGTTCGTTGGATTGATAGATTTAGGAAACGCCAAATCAACGAACTATGTTTGTAACGACAGAACTTGCGCCCTTAGTTGGCTAACGATGGTTTTCGGAATTGCACCCCTGGCCAGCACATTCAACTTTCCTCAGTCAGAATTTGGTCATTTGAATAATAATAATAATATAAAATAGATAACATAACAATAATGTAGAGCTTCACAATTTTTCTAGCCTCTCTTGTAAAAAAAAGCAAATTTGAAAATTCATGAATAACAACAATTGTAGTTAAATAAAATTTTAATTTGTTGTGTTTTCAATGGGTTATTTTCACTGTTTATGATGGCATAGCAGTCAAATTAACTCATGTATGCAACAAATTCTGGACCTTTGTCAGTGAGGAGTGGGTGTTTCGAACCACC
This sequence comes from Danio kyathit, assembly GCA_903798195.1. Taxonomy (NCBI): domain Eukaryota; kingdom Metazoa; phylum Chordata; class Actinopteri; order Cypriniformes; family Danionidae; genus Danio; species Danio kyathit. The sequence continues at coordinate 23,601,714 of LR812524.1, read as the reverse complement.
TGAACCCCCCTGGCTACGGTTCTGCATAATGAAAAGATTTAAACACAAAAGTTTCAAACAGCACTTAGAGGCTTTTTTATCTGAACTCTTCACTTTATAATCTTATCAACTGCAAGTTTGATAACTAACATGGTTATTAAAAAACATACTCTGCTTCTACAGAGTAGCGCACGCATCAATATTTCAGAGGGAAACTGTCCTGAGAGAATAGTTACCATCACAGGACCCACAGATGCCATATTCAAGGCCTTCGCCATGATCGCATACAAGTTTGAAGAAGTATGAGACAATAATAATAATAATGTTATATACTAATAAAACCTCCACATAAGTCAATAAAGACTGTATATCTGTAATGGTAACTAATGTTTTGGTTCTGCACAGGATATCATTAACTCTATGAGCAATAGCCAGGCTACTAGTAAGCCTCCAGTGACCTTGCGTTTGGTGGTGCCCGCCAGTCAGTGCGGCTCTTTAATTGGAAAGGGCGGCTCCAAGATCAAAGAGATGAGGGAGGTATGTTACTTCAAATTTCTTAATGAGCCACATACATGCCACTTTTATTATGTACACCTTGCTAGCACCGGGTCTATCCCATATTGCTTTCAGAACAGTCTTTGTGAGTAGTGAAGAGGACTCCAAAGTCACTAAGATCAAACCACACACTATACTAAAATAGCAGTTTCCAGCAATCTGCCTTGGAAAGAAAACATTTTAGCACAATGATATTTCAGTAAGTTATCACCCTAATATCACCCTTATCACCCTGGAGGCATTCGCATACATTAAGTGTGGGATAGTTTATTTTTACATTAATTTCAAAATACTCACTTTTTTTCAAAAATATATACATGCATGAAAATATGTTTATAAATACAAAATTGGCCAATTGTGTCATTATTTTTCTAAATATCCTATCAAACATGTTTTAAATATATTTGAATAATTGTTTTTTTAAAGAAAATACATCAACTTGATGGAAGAGACATAAAAATGGAAGACAATGTGTATTTAATGTCTAGAACATTAAAAGCAAGGAACTTGCTTTTTAAAATGTGAATTCTTCACTTAGAAAGTATTTTTAAATCATTATTTGAATGTAGAAACATTTCAATTTTAAAATATTTATTTGAATATGGCAACACAATATTATGCTCTACAAAGTTTGCATCAATAAATCTATACCAGACACCCCACCCCCTCCCTTCCCATGAGGCAATAACTGTCTTCATAGTTAGTTATCATGCTTTTATCATTCATAGCAACAAGGTCCACCCAACCCTTACTCTTAGCTTAAAGCCTCCCTCTATTCCTTAGTAAAAGTATCTCATCAGCTTAGTGAATGGGTTTTAAAGGGCACCTATGATGAAAATCCTCTTTTGGAAGCTGTTTGGACAGAACTGTGTGTAGGTATAGTGTGTTCACAGTCCTATTGGGGTGATATAAATACAATAAGTCTCTTTTATTAAATTTCCTGACGTTAAAATAGGATCCAAATCCCTTATCGTCAAATGTGATCAAGAATGAGTTTTACAAGTTTAAAACATTTTTAAAAAGGTGCATGTTTGTAATGAATTACAGCAATTTTACCGTCTTTACTTTATCTCTTCAATCCCGGTTTGTGAACGTTACGTTTATTTTGGACATTAACATAAAGGATATTCATACAGCAGTGTACAGTTGAAACCAGAAGTTTACATACACTCTAAAAGAAGGAACATAACCATTTTTTTTTTTTTTAAATGTCTGATGGTAAATCATACTAAACGTTTACTATTTTAGGTCCATTAGGATTACCTAAATGATTTACATTTGCTAAATACCAGAATAATGAGAGAATTTTTTTTTTTTTTAATTTATAGACAGTCAAAAGTTTACATACATTTCATTGGTATTTTTTTAGCTTTGCTTTTAAATTGTATAACTTTGGTCAAATGTTTTGGGTATCCTTCCACAAGCTTCTCACAATAGTTTGAAGGAATTTTGGCCCATTCCTCCTGACAGAATTGGTGTAACTGAGTCAGATTTGTAGACTGTCTTGCTCGCTCAAGCTTTTTAAACTCTGCCCACAAATTTTCTATAGGATTGAGTTCAGGGCTTTGTGATGGCCACTCCGAAACATTCACTCTGTTGTCCTTAAAGCACATTTTAACTAGTTTGGCAGCATGCTTAGGGTCATGGTCTGTTTGGAAAACCCATTTGTGGCCAAGTTTTAATTTCCTGGCTGATGTCTTGAGATGTTGCTTCAGTATTTCTACATAATGTTCTTTCTTGATGCCATCTATGCTGTGAAGTGGACCAGTCCCTCCTGCAGCAAAACAGCCCCACAACATGATGCTGCCGTCCCCATACTTCACAGTTGGGATGGTGTTCCTAAGCTTGTAAGCTTTCCCCTTTGTCCTCCAAATGTAACACTGGTCATTATGGCCAAACAGTTCAATCTTAGTTCCATCAGACCACAGGATATGTCTCCAAAAATGTGTCTTTTTCCCAGTGTAATTTTACAAATTGTAATCTGGCTTTTTTGTTGATTCTGGCTTGTTGATTTTCTCATGTTGTCACACAAGGAAGCAGTGTGTTTGAGGTTTTCCTTAAATATTATTCTACAGTTGTGCTTCCAATTAATTCAAATGTTGTCAATTAGCCAATCGGAAACTTCCAAAACCTTGACACCATCATCTAAACTTTTTCAGAGGCATAATAATCTTATTGTATGTAAACTTGACTTTTAAGAAAAAAATTATAACAATTTCTCAAAAAATATCTCTCTCATTATTCTGCTATTAAGCATAACAGAAACGAATTTGATAATCCTAACTTGCCTAAAAGAGAAAAAGTTTAGTCACATTAACATCTGACTTTTTTGAATGGTTATGTGCCTTTTTATACAGTGTATATAAACTTCTGGTTTCAACTCTATATTCACGTGTATCCTGTCACATTTGCCGTGCAAAAACAGTGCAGTTAAACCTAAAGCTGTACACTGTCTCCTGTGATGGTTGGGTTTAGGGGTAGGGTGGGGTGAGGGCAATATAATATACGGTTTGATCTGTATAAAATGAATGGAAGCCTATGTAATGTACCCACTTTTCACAAAAACAAACGTGTGTGTGTGCAACGACCTTGTGTGCGACTCATCATTGCGAAAAGGCTTGAATTAACTCCTCAACAAATACATCAAATAATCATTGGGAAAGTTCTTTCCGTAGTATTTCTCACAAACGTTACATGAGATCTGCTTCCTTCATGTCTGTCACTGTGCTATTTATCTGACGCAGCCGGAGATTGAGGCACACTCTGACAGGCACGTGGAAACGGTGGGCGGGGAGAACTAGCTTTAAAGGCACAGGCTACAAAAACAGCTACATTGTGTTCAGAGCAGAAAATTCCAATATTCTGAAAGGTATAATAAATAATCTGATGGGTGTTTTGAGCTAAAAATTTACAGACACATTCTGGAGACAAAAGATTTATCTTAAATCTTGAAAAAGAGGTAAAATAGGTGCCCTTTAAGAGAAAACCCTTAACTATTTTTTACTGCTATTTAGAAGAACTCTTAATGGGATAGTTCACTCAAACTATCTCTTAAATGGTAAGATAAAATGTTTCATGAATACGGGCCCTTGTAATCGTAGAGGCCATCGAAGTCATTGCCATTCAGGAAACCAGAATGATATGTGTTGAGCTTTGTGACATGGTGCATTGTGGCATTTAAACAATGTTCAGTTGGCAATAAGAAGCCAAAAATATGTCATGAAAATATCTCGCACACCATCAGCTCGATCCAGGCTGCCCATTTTCCTATGACCTCTGGCGTCAACAAGACATTTTCACCCACAGAACTGCTGCTTTTTATATTTTCTCTTTTTTTCTAACAATTGAATTTAAACCATATAGATGTGTGTAAACACCAGCATGTTTCAGGCATCAAGACAGTCACATTTGGAGCCACTTAAATCTTGAAGAAGAAATTTTGTTGTTTGATTGGCTGATTAGATATATGCATTAACAAGCAAGAGGTGTGCCTAATAAAGTGGCCTCTGAGTGTTTACAGAAAGTGTTTTGACATTTATTTCATTGCATGCCCAAAATGCTAAATAACTTTAAATTACTACAGCTGTGGAATTACAAGTTTTTACCAATCTGGCTTTGTAATTATATTGCTGTGTATCTGGGTTTTCTTTCTTGGCTGATTGAGCCTTGGTTGTTCTCCAGTCAACAGGGGCTCAGGTTCAAGTGGCTGGAGATATGCTGCCCAACTCCACTGAGCGGGCGGTCACTATCTCAGGTACCCCAGAGGCCATTATCCAGTGTGTGAAGCAGATCTGTGTGGTCATGTTGGAGGTAAGGACAAGACAAATTATAGTTGTTTTGAGGAAATGGAAAAATGGAAAACATGAAAAGGCTTTTTTTTCTGCGGAAAAAAGATAATCAGCTTTTTTTTTGCCTGTATTAAAGTCAAAACATTGAGGTACAAAACTTAGAAGCTGTGACCACAAAAAAGCACCATGTACTTCACTCTGAAGCAAGCAGTAAATCAGATTTTTCAGTTATTAAAAAGATTAGTTCACACTAAAAATTTTTTTCTGTTATTATTTACCCTCATGTCGTTCCAAAGCCCCGAGACCTTTGTTCATTTTCAGAACACAAATTAAGATATTTTAGATGAAATGGACAGCAATGAGACTTAAGATGAGACATTCAAAGTCCAGAAAAGGGACTATGGAACTTTAGGGGTTCAAGAGTAATCATCTTTGCCAAAAAAAAATAGCAAAATTTGACTTTCTTTGCCTATATCTTCTCTTGTTCGTAATGATACACAAATACTATGGGCAATGTGACGTATTGGTATTAGATTAAAGTCAGCAGCATAACATGCAAGGGTCATATTACCTGTGGTAAATGTGCGCCCTGATCTAATCCAGACATTTTAGGCAAACAAATTTGTTTAGGCGCACAGAGTTTTGTATGATTACAGTTGAACTAGGGTGAGGGTGAGTAAAAAGTGTACACTCTAAAAAATGTGGGGTATTTTGTAACCCAACATTTATTCAATTTTGGACTAACCCATCATTGGGTTGTTTTAATTAAATTTAAATTGCACTTTTTAACTGAATGACTGGGTTTGTATATATTTGACCCAACATTGAGTTAAAACAACCAAGCAATTTTAGTGTGTGATTAATAACAGAGCATGAATTTTTGAGTGAACTAATCATTTAAATAAATGACAGTGGTTGATTTGATAATTGCACTATATTGTCATTTTGATGTGCCACTGTTTATTTGTTTTAGTTTTACATTCAACATAATAATTAGCTGTCCTTCAACTCACTAACCCTTTACAGTTCCCTTACAAACCCCCACGGGTTAAAACCCCCTTTTGGGAAACCCTGATTTATTATACTTCTTTTACAATTTGCCCTTGCTTTTCTTTTCAATTTTCATCTCTTCCGTCTTTATTTGACCTCCCCTGATCCCTGCCAGTCCCCACCCAAAGGTGCTACAATTCCATACAGGCCAAAGCCAGCCACTGCACCCGTCATTTTCTCTGGGGGGCAGGTAAGAGCAGACGCTCTGACTGCACCAGCCACAGCTAACCTCAGCCTGTTACTGCAGCATCAGCCTCTTCCTGTAAGTATACTCAAGATATACACTATTACCGCTACAGACATACAAACAGTAGTTTATCTTATGTAAATTAACTACCGGGATGGGATTCGATTGCGTTGGTCTGGGAAAAATACCATATATTTTTTCGTTGAGACTTTCAAAACTTTAAAACATTAACTCTTGCTCAGTCTATTTAACCTACATCCAATCAGTTCAAGACTTTCAAGAGGTTTTTTTAATCTAGATAGCCAACCAGCTTTCACTAAGCTTAGCAACCAGCCTAGCACATGCTAACAAGTTAATGCACATTAGCAGTGTGTTAAAACAAACTAGAAATATAAATCTTTCTTTCTTTTTTACCCTAAGTTTAAAATTGTAAGTTACAAAGCAGTTTTAAAAATTCAGGCAAGGTTTACTCAATCCAACATAAAGGTGTATCCCAACAAACTTTATAATCTAGTTACATCAAGACTTTTATCATGCTATATAATGCTAAATTGTAAACAAGTGTACATATATTTCTCATTCAGTTTCTTTTCGGCTTAGTCCCTTTATTAATCCGGGGTCGCCACAGCAGAATGAACCGCCAACTTACCTAGCATATGTTTTACGCAGCGGATGCCCTTCCAGCTGCAACCCATCTTAGGGAAACATCCACACTCATTCATTCACACTCATACACTACGGACAATTTAGCCTACCCAATTCACCTGTACCGCATGTCTTTGGACTGTGGGGGAAACCGGAGCACCCAGAGGAAACCCACGCGAATGCAGGGAGAACATGCAAACTCCACACAGAAACGCCAACTGACCCAGCCGAGGCTTGAACCAGCGACCTTCTTGCTGTGAGGTGACAGCACTACCTACTGCGCCACTGCGTCGCCCATATATTTCTCTAGGGCAGCAAATGCACCCTGACCATTTTCAAGCCTCTATATGCACAGCTTATGCATCCCGTTAAGCATGGGTCTCAAACTCAATTCCTATAGAGGGTCGCAGCTCTGCACAGTTTTGCTCCAACTCTAATCAAACACAGCTGATCCAACTAATCAAGGTGTTTAAGTCTACTAGAGACAACTAAGCAGGTGTGATTTGGACGTGGTTGGAGCTAAAATCTGCAAAGATGTGGCCCTCCAGGGATTGAGTTTGAGACCACCGCCTCTAAGACTAAATGATTAGTGTACAGTTGAGTATTGTGATACAACAGACTTTGATATAATTTGATAGGAGAATGTTTTTTTTTGATAGCAAAATTTTTTCTGGGTTTATAGGATTTTTCAGTTTTTACTTGATGCAGTGATGGATCTAGAAAATTATCAAAGGGTGGCAACACTCATTTGTTCACTTTCCTTTGGCTTATTCCCTGCTTTTATCAGGGGTCGCCACACAGAATGATTCACCAATTACTTTGGCATATGTTTTACACAACGGATGCCCTTCCTGCTGCAACCCAGCAATGAGAGTATGATGAGATATGCAGATACTATGAGATATGCAACCATCAGTGCTGAGAAACACCCAAACACTCTCCCATTCACATACTTAACCCAATTTAGTTTACCCAATAGTTCACCTATATTGCATATCTTTAAACTGTGGGGGAAACCAGAGCACCTGGAGAAAAGACATGAGGAGAACCTGCATACTCCTCGTGGCCTTCTGGTTTAGCCGAGACTCTAACTATCAACCTTCTTGCTTCTAACCACTGAGCCACCATGTCATCCTAATAATTACAGCATCTGGTATTCCCTCAGGTGGTCTTTTATCCAAGTAGTAATAGAGCAGTGCAATTAATCGAAATTCAGTTTCGATTTCAATTTTGGCTTCTAACTATTATGAAAGAACATTATTGCATCATATACCACCCTCTTTCCATGCTTTACTAAAAGCATGTACTGTGGTGTAACTTTTACAGCATGGGATGCGCATCATTCATTGATGTACATTCGAATTCATGTTTTTAAAAGCGCGACATAGATCGCATTCTGTTGTGTATGTGCGGGCTCAGCCTCAGAGACAAGCAGAGCACAGCACACACATCTAAAGTCATATTAATGTGAGCACGTTAATGGTCGAATACTTGCACATTTGTGTCAAAACGCAGTGTTTAGTGTGATTATTTATATTAACCCTCATTTATGTAATAAACAAACGAGTTGAGAATCAAAAGTCACATGAAAGTGAAACCATAAATCAGAACCGTTCTGCTCTTAAAGTGATAGCGCGCAATATTCCTGCTGCCGACTATATTTATATTTATTAATCAAACAACAAAAGGACAAAATCACTCACTGCTCTTGACTAAAGGACTTTTGTAGCTACAATTAAAGTTTTTTTCTTACGGTGAAGATGCTTAAAGCACAGTTTGTTTCATATTTTTATTCTATTGTATTTATTTCCCTTTCCTTATTTACAGGGAGGAAAATAACTGTATATATACACAGTTGAAGTCAGAATTATTTGCGACCCTTTATTTTTTTCCCCCAATTTCTGTTTAATGGAAAGAAGATTTTTTCTAAACACATTTCTAAACATAATAGTTTTAATGACTCATTTCTAATACCTGATTTCTTTTATCTTTGCTATGATGACAGTACATAATATTTCACTAGATATTTTTCAAGATACAGTTCCAATCAGAATTATTGAACCCCCTTTGAATATTTTTTTCTTTTTTAAATATTTCCAAAATGATGTTTAACAGAGCAAGGAAATTTTCACATTATATCTGATAATATTTTTTCTTCTGGAGAAAGTCTTATTTGTTTTATTTCGGCTAGAATAAAAGCAGTTTTTAATTTTTTAAAACCCATTTTAAGGTCAAAATTATTAGCCCCTTTAAGCTATATATTTTTTCAATAGTATACAGAACAAACCATCATTATACAATAACTTGCCTAATTACCCTAACCTGCCTAGTTAACCTAATTAACCTAGTTAAGCCTTTAAATGTCACTTTAAGCTGTATAGAAGTGTCTTGAAAAATATCTAGTAAAATATTATTTACTGTCATCATGGCAAAGATAAAATAAATCAGTTATTAGAGATGAGTTATTAAAACTATTATGTTTAGAAATGTGTTGAAAAAATTTTCTCTCCGTTAAACAGAAATTGGGGAAAAAAATAAACAGGGGGGCTAATAAATCAGGGGGGTGAATAATTCTGATTGCAACTGTACAAGCTTAAAGTGCAATTTAAAGGCTTAATTATGTTAATTAGGCAACCAGAACGCTGCTGCCAGGATACTGACCAGAACCAGGAAATCAGAGCACATCGCACCTGTCCTCAGGTCTTTACACAATAGATTTACTTGTTACATTACTTGTCTAAAAATCACTAAATGGCCTAGGACCTCAATACATTACAGATATGCTCACTGAATACAAACCTAACAGATCACTCAGATCTTAAGGATCAAGTAAATTAGAAATTCCAAGAGTTCAGTCAAAGCAGGGTGAATCTGTTTTTATCTGTTTTAATCATTTTGTATTCTTTTAATCATTTTTATTTTCTTGTCTCTTTTATTCTTGTTTATGTAAAGCACTTTGAATTACCATTGTGTATGAAATGTGCTATATAAATAAACTTGCCAAAAAAAACAAGTTATGGTAATTAGGCAAAGTCATGTATAACAGTGGTTTCTTCTGCAGACAATCCAAAACAAATATTGCTGAAAGGTGCTAATAATATTGACCTTAAAATGATTCTAAAATATTCAAACCTGCTTTTGTTCAAGCCAAAATAAAACAAATGAGACTTACTCCAGAAGAAAAAAATATTATTGGAAATACTGCAAAAAAATCCTTGCTCTGTTTAACATTAGGGAAATATAAAAAAAAAAAACAGGAGGGTGAATAAATTTGCCTTCAACTGTATATCGTTTTGGATAATCGTGATTACAATTATGACCAAAATAATTGTGATTACAATTTTTCCCATAATCGAGCAGCCCTAAGTACTAACCAGCCCCAGCACTGCTTGGCTTCCAAATTCAGTTGTAATTAGGCAGGAATGACTGGACTCGTTTAATAGCCTTTTTTTTTTCATTAATTATGAATATATGATATTTTTATGTCCTTACAATAATGCGCCCTTGTTGTAAATCAGTTGATGAAACTGATTCATTTTTAATACAGGCTTCCCAGTGCTGGGGTGGCAGATGGAGTGGCAATGCTTTTTCTTAGGGTGGTAATTGCCACTCTATGCCACTGTGCTAGATCCACCGCTGACTTGTAGTCCTTTGCATTTCTTTTAATATCTACAGGCATAGTTCACACATTAACATTTACTCATTATTTACTCTCCCTCGAGTAGTTCCAAACCTTTATGAGTTTCTTTCTTCTGTTGAACACAAAATATATTTTGAAGAAAGCTGAAAACCTGTAACTACTGACTTGCTTTCTAGCAAAAATCTCTTCTTTTGTGTTCAACAGATGAAAGAAAGTAAATTGACAAGTAAATGATGACAAAATTGTAATTTTTGGTTAAACTATTAAAAAGGTTTTATTTTTGTCTGAAAATTAACAGCTTATGGTGGTAAAGTACGTTTTGACACATGGCTGCTGGTTTAAGCTGGTTCTTGTCAAATTGCAGTGATATTAGAAATCTTGGTGTCATCTTTGATCGAGCTCTGTGTTTTAATAGCCATGTTAAGTCTGTTGTTCGTACGTGCTTTTTTCATCTGAGGAACATCGCAAAAATCAGAGATATTGTGTCAAAGGAGGAGATGGAGATGCTTGTCCATGCCTTCATCTCTTCACGATTGGATTATTGTAATCTTCTGTTCACTTGTCTGAACAAATCTTCTATGGATCGATTGCAAGTTGTGCAGAATGCAGCGGCGAGGCTTTTAACCAGCACCAGTAGGAGGTCACACATTACTCCTGTGCTTAAGGCACTTCACTGGCTTCCTATTAATTTTAGAGTAAATTTTAAGATTCTGGTCATTACATAAAGAGCTCTGCATGGTCAAGCACCCCTATATATTCAAGATCTTGTACGCAGTCACTCATGTAGCCGGTCTCTAAGGTCTTCTGGCAAAGACATTTTAGCCATTCCCAGAACTCGTCTTAAGACCAAAGGTGACTGTGCCTTCTGTGTGGTGGCCCCACGGCTCTGGAACTCGCTCCCGATAGCACTGAGATCTCTGGGATCAGTTTTTACAGACCTGTAACTTTTTAAAAGGCATTTGAAAACTCATCTTTTTGGGCAAGCTTTTAATTAACAGTATTATTGTTTTGATATTTGGATTTTTTACTTGTTTTAATATGTTTTAACATGAACTATGTGTTCTTTTACTTGTTTTCTCTTATTGTAAAGCACTTTGTGACTCAATGTCTGAGAAAGGTGCTATATAAATAAACCTTTACTTACTTGCTTACTTGCTTACTTACTTACTTACTTACTTACTTACTTACTTACTTACTTACTTACTTACTTACTTACTTACTTACTTACTTACTTACTTACTTACTTACTTACTTACTTACTTACTTACTTACTTACTTGCTGGTCATTAACTGGTTTAAGCTGGTTTGCTGGTCATGTGCTGGTTCTGACCAGCAAAGAACCAGCACAGAACCATCAAGAAATCAACACATGACCAGCAAAGAACCAGCTTAATTTAGATCATGGCCGGCAAGAACTAGCTGATTCTTGTTGTGAACATACATCTCATTGATGTACTATATAAAGATTCCTTTTTTTATTTCCATTTTAGGCCTACACCATTCAGGGACAGTATGCAATCCCACACCCAGACGTAAGTAAAATGTATTTTGCAATCCTTTATCCCTCTTTAGCGTAGCATTCTTGTTAACCTTTGCTTTTTTGTGATCTGCTTTATTTAACTGGATTCAATTATACATCTATTTCTATGTTTTATATATACGTGAGCTTCCATTTGGTAGTGTCCTTTTTTTAGAGTTTCTAATGTCCAAGCAGAACTCCTTTCTGTAATGGAAATTTCGTAGGTGTACTGATCCTCCTCCCTCCCCCCGCAGTTGACAAAGCTCCATCAGCTGGCTATGCAGCAAACCCCCTTTACCTCCCTCGGACAGACCACCCCCGCTTTCCCTGGTACGTACCCAACCCTCCCGCTACACACCCTTCACTATATACCTGTAGGTTTTTCATTCACTTTCTTGTCTTTCACTCTTCTCCCCCTGTGGATGGGCAACTTGACAACTCTAAATTGACTTTTCATTACATTTTAGATAGGGCTGTATTTAGAGTGTGGTATTTGCATTACAATAATCTTCTAACTTTTAGTTGAAATAACTGTCTCTCACTGCAAAACACAAACAGCACAAACTGAGCATGTTGCATAACTAATACACTGACAACTCATAAAAATCAACTTATTTAAAACTTCATGATTTACATAAACAAATACTCACATGAAAAAATACTCTAGTAATTACTAAATACAATAGTGTATTTGACCATTTTATACTTAATCTGTTGTGGACGTACACAAATTACTCAATACACCAATTTCTACAACTATGGGGAATATTATACTACAGTATGCTGTAGTGTTGTACATACTGTAATATTTACAGTAATACATTTTATTATTGTATGATTATAAAATTACTACAGCTTTTACTATAAATTACTACAGTATTTTTTTTACCGTTTTATTACTTACAGTGCCATGTCATTAAAAACCGAAGTGACATTTTAACATGTAAGTCAATGGTGACCAACGCTGTTCCTGCCGATCGACCTTCCTGCAGATTTCAGCTCCTACACTGATCAAACACACCTGAACCAATTAATTAGAACCTGAGGAGCACTTGATAATTACAGGCAGGTGTGTTTGATATGGGCTGCAACTGAAAACTGCAGGAAGGTCGATCTCCAGGAATAGGGTTGAGCACCCCTGATGTAAGTGGTAAACTTATGGCTTATATATTCATCCTGCTGATGCTGCATTTTGACTGTAGCACTGCTAATTATTCTCTCACACAAGAGAACACAAAAAATGTGTGTGAACCTGTGGTATATTATTTCCTTCACTGTACAACGTTGCTCCATCTGGATGCCCTTGAGTGTGCAGTCACCAATTTCCGTCAGGCCTAGATACGCACTACAAAAATGTAGACTGTGACTGCATCCGATATCACATACTCTTGGGTACTTATCTTCAATAAACTATAGTATGAATGTAATGTGGAAGCACTACAAAGTGGTACAAATGTATCTTAAGTAACACTTAAATATTCTTGCAGAACCCATAATTACAACTTTTAAAAAACTGGTAATATTCTAAGATCCACAGCTTGTACCATATGAACCAACTTTACTGCAGAACATTAGTTTAGGAACTGTGTTAAAGGCTGTCTGAAATCATAATCTGCTGTGTTTATTTATAATCTGTAAAAATTTCATACACAGAAAAAATAAATAGTTTTGGTAATCTTCAATCAAAGTCTGATTATCTGCTTTCATAATTGGAGTGATGGTTCGTCTCTGTTGTCGTCAGTTTGACAGCTTCAGCTACAATATTCTTTGCCACATCCCACTTATCATTAGTTTGCCACTAGAATATAATATTCAAAAAGAAAGCCCCGCCCCCTACTCAATATTCTATTTTAATTTGAAGTACATCAAGAAACTGAAAAAAAAGTTTCAGGAACTTCCAGTTCATGTGGACTTTAACTGATAATAGTGTTGCCGCTGAAATGCATAATTCCAAAGATGTAAAAAGGGTCCTTTTTACAGATTACAAATTAATTTGTGATAATCCACTAGGGGAAATGTATGGAAACGTAATCAATGTATGGAATGTCGTAATCACCTATACAGTACCTAGCTAAACTGACTCTAAAGTTTACTTTGATATGACAGTAAAAACATGTAACAGTTTGGGAAAACATTCCAGTCTCAAAGGGGAAGGATGTTGCGTAGGCCAATTGCTACTCTAACGGGGAGAACTTGACAGTATATACATATGGGCTAACCGTCTATAAGGGAGCACAACATGCCTATGGAGGGGGACTCACCATGACTGAATGGGCATATGGGGTAACCTGAAAATGAGACCACTCATAGCAAGCACTGATCCCCAGAATGGGGATTGACTAATAGGGCATACCAGACAACTCAATGGACCAAGCACCTAGCTTCTCCATCGAGACGGCTGCCTTGTTGGCAGTCTTAGAGGAACCCTTTAGGTTTCACCAGCAGGGAACTTAAACTAACAGAGCAGTATAAGCCTACATAACTCCAGGTTAAGGAACATGGCGCAGCAAGCATTTTTTTTTTTACTCACCAAGCGTAGTTTCCTCACGACTGGCAGGTGTTAAACAGCAACCGGGAGGAGACCAGCTCCACTCAGAGATTGTAAAATCTGTCAAATGTGTTAGGAGTCATGCAGCCCGTAGTCTGTCCCCACCTCTCCTTGGATTGGGTATTCCCTTTTACTGACTGTCAAAACAGACAAAGATCGGTTCAGAGGATCTTATGCTCTGTGTGGTCGACGTAAACACGCATCCAAACACATGGCAATGAAAGGATTGGGTATGCCTTCCCCAGAACCAATGATTGAAATCTCACTACCTGATCTGGAAATGGAGTGGTAGGAACCTTGGTCACATAGATGGGTGGAGTCTCAGGACAAAGTGAGAGTTAGCTGCCCAAAATTCCAGCTACTCTACCGTCTTGATAGAAGCCAGCATGATCACCAGAACTGTCTTCAAAGATAGCAAACTTAAAGATACTGAATCAAGTGGCTCAAGCAGCTCTCTTTTCAGTGCAGAGAGGAACACAGAGTGATCCAAAGAGTGCATGAGAGGTCCACTACCAATGCTTGTAGGTCACCTAAGTTTTCAGTGCCAAGTCTGTGGATCACACATGGAGGTTCCAGAGATCTGGACTCAGGTGCCAGATGGTGCCCCATCCCTGAGAAAGAAGATCTTTCCTCAGGGCAATCTGCCAGAGAGAGGCTTGTTCCTTGGAGTGAGTTCTGGAAACCAGGTTTGGGGGGGACAGAGTGGCTCAATCGACAAGTCTCCCTGCTCCTTGTCCGCCCTGAACCCTGGCACAGGGTCTGTGTGAGAAGACTAGGGAAACGCATACGCCCGATAGACATCCCTGAAGCCAGCTGTGAGCCAGTGCATCCATGCTGATCGGAGCCTCGGACAGGGAGTTGAACAACTAGCAGTGGGCAGTCTCGGCTGAAGCAAACAGGTCAAACTGAGCTTCTCCAAACCACTCCCATATCAGCTGGAGTACTTTGGGGTGGAGTCGCCACTCTCTTGGTAGTGTGAGCTGTATGCCACTTATTGCTTCATGCCCAGGAGCAGATAGCGAGTGAGCTGAGACATGCGACAAAAACGTAAATTTAATAACATACAATTTAAGATGAACCTGTTGGTATCTGACATGAAAAAATAATAAATAAATAAAAAAGTTAAACATGGAGTGCCACTGGATATTCATGAAATGTCACCTTTAACTGTAAAAATAACATAACCTTTTTCACTTTGAAAAAAATAACAGTCTACTGCTGTTAATTATAGAAATATTGCATTAGATTTCTTACAGTTTTGAAATAGATTTGGACAGTTGCACAGTTTAACCATGGTTAATGTTGTGTTAAATGTTCTCTGTATTTCTCAGTTCTCCTGCATTTTTTCTGTTAATAGGTGTGGATGCCAGTTCACAGGCCAGTACTCATGAACTCACCATTCCAAATGATGTGAGTATAATCCTTTGTGACCCAGTTTTTGGGGAAACTGTATCAAAGATAGGGGTGTAACGATACACTCAAGTCCTGACGATGCACTGAGGTCTTATGAAGCAAAGGAATCTCTCTCTGTGCAACAAAGTGAACATTATTTACAAATGTATTATCTGTAATATCTCTATGGTAAACAAACGTGTGTGATTTCACAGCCATGAAGCACCATTATGCAGCGTAATACAGGAAAACAGAATTGACTTTTTTGGGTGAAATATACCTTCTACAGTAAGCCGAGTACTGGAAAAAAACAAGTTCAGTATTGCAAGTCATATTGTTTACATAAGCGGTGCACATCGGCACATTTATATTTCACAGTTTCACATTATGATGTATCGTTATACCCCTAATCGAAGAAGAATGTAAAGAACAGGCATTGAACTCATTTTAATCTGTCTAACTTTATATTTTCAGCTAATAGGGTGTATAATTGGACGTCAGGGCACCAAAATTAATGAAATCCGTCAGATGTCTGGGGCTCAGATCAAAATTGCTAATGCCATGGAGGGGTCATCAGACCGCCAGATCACCATTACTGGAACACCTGCCAACATCAGCCTGGCACAGTATCTTATAAATGCCAGGTGAGATTTAAAGCAAGTAACAGAATAAATGCTAAACAGTGTGTAAGTTCTGAATTAATATGTATTTTAATATATTTATTTTAAAAAATACTGTAATCAAACATAAAGGAATACAAAAGTTTAAATTGATGAATAAATAAAGTAAAATTATTATTTTTAAAATATTATTATAGATTGAATTTATTTTTAAAGCCAAAGCTCAGTTTTCAATAGGGGTGTCAAAATTAATCGTTTCTTCGGTGCACCGCGATGCAGACGCGGACAATTCGGTATCGGTTCAGTAATAATCATAACCGGTTATTATACTGACGTCATTTATCTCACATGCGCTATAGAGTGGATGAACTATGACGTCAATTTGTATGCAAAAACCCGGAAGCGAGTTAGCATTTTAGCAGTTCCGGTTCCCTCGTCCGAAATCAATGGGTTTTTTGAATGGGATTTCAGTTAAATCGCTTAAATAATGTTCGTGGCTAACACAAACTCAAAATACTTTCACGTTTTATCCTACGACATAACACATCAGTTACATCACACTCTTGATTTTTTAAATCGGTTACGCTTCTTTAAAAAGACGGTTGCTATCAATGTGCTAAACGGGACTACAGGGGGTGTCGGAGACATTATACGTCATCGAGCTGAACTGGTCTGGAGCGCAGCCCGCTTGCATTGAGCATTTGGATTTGTCTGTGATTAAAGTATTTTCAGAAGTAGTTTTTTATAGTTTGTAGTATTTTTCTAATTGGGAATTAATATTGTGTGTAGATAATGCCTTCACTTGTAGACTGCCAAGACAGATTCATTTGTTGATTATTTATTTTAATTAAACGATATTATGAAGATACTGCTTACCAGTGCAGCCTGTCTCTTTCCTGCTCTCAGTAATGCAAACGTATGAATGAATGTATAAAAATACACACATGTTAATTGTCATTTTATTGTGATCAATTGATTTTTCATCGTTTTTTTCTTCATCTGAACACATTTAACTCTGTCATAACTGCAATATTTAAACTCCTTCTTAAAATGTAAAGCATATGTGACTGCATGGGCTGCTTTTCGCTGTACTTGGTGACAAAAAAAGAATATTGAATGTCGTTCTGTGTACATGATCGAACTTGCAGGCATATAACATTAGACTTGTCCCTCTCGCCTCATCTCCTCATTTCTGTCGTCTGTTACTAAGGTAAGCGGGCTGTATGCACGTGAGCGATACACTTATTTAAACATGTCTTATGATAATACTATGTAGGCACATTTATACATACAGTTTTAAAACTTTACAACAACCGTAAAGCAAACAAAATGTGTTTCCCCCGTAAAAACTATCCAAAAGGTACATAGGTCTAAGTGGTTTTGCGTATTTATTTGTTTATAATACATAGCGTGGATTATAATGTAATAAACCGAAAGAGTAAATCTGTCATGGATCATATTTCTAAGCTTAAAGCGTTGTCTGTAGCAGGGTGGTGCTGACGTCACAGGCGAGAGCCCCGAAGGCTGTAGTCCGTTTATAGCCTAATGTTAGCTTATTAGTTCTTGCGTTTACATTTAAGGTTCAAAAATGCTAAAATTTGTATTTTAGTGTGAGGATTATCCAGCTGGACAAAACGTGTAAGTTTAATGAACAGTGTTTGAACACAGAGCTTACTATTAGCAATCTTCGAAAAGCCTGAACCAGTTTTATGCTAGCAGCCGATTGGCCTACAAGGTGACGTCATAGTTCCTCCACTCTATGTCGCCGTAGCTTACTATGGCGAGGGAGGCGAGCCGCGAGCGCGATTATTTACGCTCTAACTATGAAAAACACACAATGTGCACAATTTCACTGTGTGTGTGTTTGCTGAACACTGTTTCACTGAAACTTACAGCAAAAGCCCCTATTTTACGGCGATTAAGAGAATGAAAGTAATCTCCATTTCTCTCTCTGTGTCTCACTGTGGCCCATGAGCGCATCTGTGTAGAGCGCCAGCGTGTAAGAGCCAATCGCAGCCCTTTCTGTTGAGCGCGTGACCAATCAAAGGGGTGTAAGAAAGAACTTGGTAGACAAGGCAGAAAGCGAGCGGGATATTTATATTTGTTTATTTGCTATAGACCATTTCAATGTGGTCATGTCATTGTCCCATAATCATTTCCTGCTTGACGTTAAACTATTTCTTAACTGTAACAAGAGGCAATTCAATCATAACTTGACTTTAAATCAGCCGTCATAACACTATTTATCAATATGTGGACCTTTTTGGATTCTCAGAAGCAATGGAAATTAAAAATGTAAAACAGGATACGTTAGGGCCATTGTTTTTGTTTACATCTCTCGAAATGGTCTATAAATGCTCGTGTTGTTTAAAGGTACAGTTTACATATCTGACTGTTTGTATTAAAGGACAAAATTGTTTTACAAGTATATAAATATATTTATACATTTTAATACAAGAATTGTTGTGCTGTGAAGAAAATATAAAACTGTGTATGGAAAGAATCGTCAATGCACCGTGATGCACCGAGATATCGAATTGAACCGAATCGATGGCATGATAATCGTAACCGAACCGAACCGTGAGACCAGTGTAGGTTCACACCTCTAGTTTTCAATGACCATTACTAAAAATGTATATTGTCTTCAAAAATAATTCTACACTGATTTATTGTAGCAGTAGTAATAGTAGTAGCAGTAGTAGTAGTAGTAGTTTTTTTAGTAGTGTAGTTGAATTTGGTGACCATTTTGTTAACCATTTTGTCAACAATGTTGGGTTTCTTGCACAGACCGGTCGTTTTGCTTCATAACAACCTCAATGTATCATCAAAAGCCATGGCTATTCAATTCAATTCAACTCAACTCAATTCATCTTTATTTCTATAGCGCTTTTACAATGTAGATTGTGTCAAAGCAGCTTAACATAGAAGTTCTAGTAATATTAATAATAATATTGTGTTTTTCTTTCCAGCATTTATAATTTTGATACTCTTAATAGTATTTATTACTTTTTTTTTTGAAAGAATTTGAAGAAGAGACAAACCAGGAGGATTTTTCGGGTATCTTCAAAGCAGAATCCTTTAATAAGAACTAGCCGTTGCTGTGGCATTCATCGAGAAAATCCCTCAACTACTGCAGCTGACACTCAGTTAAAACACAATTTAGTGAGCAGTGCTTATTAGTAGAAACATAAACTGCCATTACAGGTTTAGTACAAAAATCTTATTTACTGGGCTTTGCCTGAAAGTATCACACGGCCATTTGTTAGACAAAAGACACAGCCGTGTCTGGAACTGACTATATGCATTATTTTAAAGACATGGTACTGTATTTCACACATAGGTAGTCCTACCTGATGTGCCTAGAAATTATAATTTGCATTACTTTGGAGAAATGATTCTGTCTTTTACACAGGCTACAAATATATTGCTGCAAAATATATGTTCACCATTAGTAATGGTTAATCAATGCATTTGCCTTAATAATCTACACGTTTTAATTATATTTGGAGATATTGTCTGTTTTTATTCCTTTTTCTGTCATTTATTTCTCACTTGCTGATTATTTTATTAATTTGATGATGTTAATATATTACACAGGTTATTTTATATACATATCTAAACTGCTTTGGCATTTCAATTTGCTTAGAATTTGAAAGAGCGAAAAGCAGAATTCAGTGGGTGCACATGGCTCCTGATTAGCATAAAGGAGAAATAGTGGATGGCTTTTTTTTTTTTTACTTTAACCCATTGAAAAGGGTTGAACGGTGTCATAATAAATAAAATTATTGTTAATTACATTATGTTTTGTTTGTCGCATATATACAGTATAGTTAACTATTTATGTGATGTGGGCAAATTCCGGCTACCACTGCAGGTATATTTCAATCCTATGGGAAGCACTGAATCATAGTTACGACATTTTCATTTTGTTAAAAAGAATGTTCCCAATAAAAATGGTGGGGGATGGGATTAAAACTGACATTACATTCTTAAAATCTGACGAGTGTAATAACTGAGTGTTTAAAATGGCTTTTCTTTTATTCACTGTGAACACTCTTATTTGTCAGTCACTGATCATTATGCTCTACATGCTTAAGTGTGTTTTTTCTACTGTGCAGGTTCAGAGATGTGGCAGCCATGTGGACGGACCCTTCAACCATGACCACCTCCTGAAGTCACATTATGCTCTATTTATCGAAGATGTTCTGCTCTCTCTTTGAACTCTATTTGGGCCTCATGAATTCTCTTAAAACCTGGGATATAGTCTGAAGTTTGTTTCTCAGGATTACTGAATCGCATTAGTCTAATTCACCCGATTAAAATCATTCATTCCATCAAAAAACAGGAAACAAAACAAAGAAATCTCTGTGCATATACTGTATTTATTGTCTGCATTGAAAGTATTCTAATAAGCATTATTTAGGCAGTGTCTGTGTTCAAGAATATGATGCATCGTCTTCTTAATTAAATATAGTTTAGAGTTATAGCACAGAAACTTAGCATGCTGAATGTCTAGCGGTTATTACTCTTATTTATTTCAAACTAATTGTTTTATTCATATTATACAGTATATTCAAATGTATTTAAGTTATCTACATGTAATGTGAGCAATAAATTGTATGAAAATATGCTTCATTTTAAATTCGTAAGTGGCAAAACGGGCAGTCATAAATGTTGTGATTTTGAGAAAAACAAATCTCATTTTAATTACACTGTAAAAAGCAATTAGTTGACTATAAAAAAGGTAAGTTAAGTCAACTTAATAGTTCCTCATGTTTTTAAGTGAAGTCAGTTGGTCACTTTTAAGGCAGCGGTTTTGATCACTTCATTAAAGTAACTAATCGCTTTTTATAGGAAACAAAATGATGTTTTACAATTAAAGGTGACATTTATTCTTGATTTATTCTTTGTAACACAGTTTGTTTCATACAGCGCATGATATTCTTTGGTCTGAAAATAGTTGATTACAAACCAGATGATAGTCAGTGTTTAATGATTTATTTCAGCCTTCAGAAGGGCCTGATTGTTTAATCTTTGACATTTTTACTTGGCTCAACTTCATTGATGTTGACTGTGCTTCAAGTAATTGTAATAGTTTATAAAGCAATGTACTTTGTTTACATCTTTGTTTATTACCGTGATGTGCTGCAGTGACTTGGATAACTGAAAGTGTGACGGTGTCACATTCGTCCAGACATACTTAAGAAAGATTCATTTAATCATTTAAGAACTGACCCTTTTGGGCAACGCAATTGTGATTAAAGTAAAGCGGCAAGTAACAGAAGCTGATTTGAATGTAATGTTGTGACTTTTTAACAGGTCATTTGCTGTTAAGCTTGTCAAATGTACAGCCAGTTGAAACACACAGCTTACAGCATCAATAAATATATTCAAGTTCTTTTTTTTTCCAAACTTGGTTTCAATAGATAGTGACTACATTGTAAGTTCTATTGTATATCTGCTGTATTTGCTCAATGTTACAGTTCTCTGTTAAGAATGTTTATTATTTATATCACAGAAATGGGATTCATTCAAACGTAATGTATTATGTATGGATTTCGGTGTTGACTGCTATGTAAGATTTTATGTGATTAATAATATGACATAAAATCTCATTTTTTTCATTGCGATCTCATTTTCACTTCATTGCAAGGGTACTTATGTAGGTAAAAAAAAAATTAATATGTATTTGTTTCTGTCATTTCTATTTCTAAAGACAGTTAATTGTGCTCCAGTGACTTCTAATTGTATAATCATGCCCATATTCTGAGTCTGAAATATTGTTATTCTGAATGTCTTAACACCCTTGGCAGTCTTTATACAGTATAACATCATATAACAGGTTATGTCACCATATACACAGTAGATTATGCGTTTTGCAAAGATAATCATTTATTTGAAGTCTAAGAAAACAAGAACTGACTACAATCTTTAAGGTATGATTGCTGCTGAATGACGCATTGTATGACTTCATTTCTTGATTTTTTTCTTTCAATAAAGTCTCTTGGTCTCACGTAGGTTTTGTTTGTTTTCTGTGCCAGTGATTTAGAATTTAATATGTATGGAATTGTATTTATACTTATTAGATGATTAAAGGGCGACAGTGGCGCAGTAGGTAGTGCTGTCGCCTCACAGCAAGAAGGTCGCTGGTTCGAGCCTCAGCTGGTCAGTTGGCGTTTCTGTGTGGAGTTTGCATGTTCTCCCTGCGTTCGCGTGGGTTTCCTCTGGGTGCTCTGGTTTCCCCCACAGTCCAAAGCCATGCAGTACAGGTGAATTGAGTAGGCTAAATGGAGTGTGTATGAATGTTTCCCAGAGATGGGTTGCAGCTGGAAGGGCATGCACTGCGTAAAACATGTGCTGGATAAGTTGGTGGTTCATTCCGCTGTGGCGACCCCGGATTAATAAAGGGACTAAGCCGAAAACAAAATGAATGAGATGATTTAGGTCATGGGTGACCAACCCTGTTCCTGGAGATCGACCTTCCTGCAGATTTCAGCTCCAACCCTGATCAAACACACCTGAAGCAATTATTTAGAACCTGAGGAGCACTTAATAATTACAGGCAGGTGTGTTTGATATGGGCTGCAACTGAAAACTGCAGGAAGGTCGATCTCCAGGAATAGGGTTGAGCACCCCTGATTTAGGTGATCTCTTATTTACTCAGCATCACTGCAGAATCACAGAATGCCTCTTTGACTCACACTGTAAACCCTAATAAGTTGTAATGGGAAATCTACAACACAATTAATTGAGTTGACCAAATATGGTCTCTTCATTGAAATAACTTAAATGTTTAAGTACAGATAACTTAAAATGGCTAATAGACTAAACTTTTGAAATTTTTAGCTTGTATATTCTTTACTTACTTACTTACTTACTCCCAGGACTGTTTATATCGAAGTTGCTGATATTTGATATTTCGCAGCACCATGTTGGTGTTTCGTAACATCTAATTTTTACGAGGTGGGTCATTAGCCCAACGCTTAACCACCAGCCTGTAGGACCAGGAAGTCCACACATACACGACGGACAATTTAGCTTACCCAATTCACCTATAGCGCATGTCTTTGGACTTGTGGGGTAAACCAGAGCACCTGGAGGAAACCCACGTGAACACGGGGAGAACATGCAAACTCCACACAGAAATGCCAACTGGCCCAGCCGGGACTCGAACCAGTGACCTTCTTGCTGTGAGGCCACAGTGCTAACCACTGAGCCACTGTGTCGCACCAGCTTGTATTTGAATTAAGAAAAATGTATATAAGCATTTAAATATCTACTTACTAATTTAACTTTTCTCTTTCGTCAGATGGGTTCAGGTAGTACCTCTGTCCTGCTGCGCTTTAGCAAAACTCAGCATCACAAGCAAAATGACCACCTTGTGTCATATAAGATATATCTACCAATCAGCACAGTTGTCAAGGCTGAATATCAAGCACTACCAATCATTTTAAACAGAGACATGGTGAATCATTTAAAGAAATTAAATGTTAAGTTTAGACAGCTTAAAATTTCAATTAAAAGTTTTTTGCTGCCTAATGAGTAAGTTAAACACACCTGTTTAAGCTTTGATGCCAAAACTTGGTATTTTAAGTAATGTCAAGTTATATTAACTTAATATCTTTAGTAATGACAACAGCAGAGTTTACAGTGCATAATCAGAACCGGATTTAACCAATAAGCGAGGTAAGCGACCGCTTAGGGCCCCAGGAAGTCTAGGGGCCCACAATAAATACCTAGACGTTTCTATAAATTATATATAATGCCATTTTCTATCATATTTTGTAGGATAAGGGTCTAACAAATACAAATTTACCTTAATTAGAACATCTGTGCAATTGTATCCCCCCACCCCAATCATGGATCAGTCCAGCAGTCAAATCAAATGACAATTTAGTTTTAAAAACCAAATAGTTTATTCATTATTTTTAGTTGTGAACTCATTTTGAGCAAACAAATCTTTTCAAATGTCGAGATTGCGTTAAGATAAAAATATAGAAAACAAGACTGAGTGATATAAGATGAAGACGGCTAAATAAATAAATACAAATACAGTATGAAGAGTGCAAATTACTGTAGGACTTCTGGGTCCCATGACTCGAATGGCTTAGATCACTAAATGGCTTAAATCACTAAATCCGGCTCTGCTCATAATAAACATTCATCATAATCACATTACAAAGTGTACAGTAAACAATGTCATTAACACTATAAGCTTTATTTGTTACAGTAAATGGTAAATTATTAGGGGTCTCTGTGTGTTTCATTATTAGACAAACTGTTGAAATTGGGATTCTCTGTGCTGAACATTGCCCCCTTGTGTTGTCTATGATCATCACCACTTTACGGAAGAGAGGATGCAAACCTGGTGCAGATGCAATCTGATCTGCATCCAATGCTTTTTAATGCGCTCACCTAATCCCCCCCTAACCCTACCCGTCACAGAGACGTCACTCACTCCATTGAGTGCATTGTGTCTGACATTACATCGCTGAGTGATGCAATCTCAGCTTGCTTCATAAAGGCTGCATCCAGACACTATTGGACGAGAGACATGACCCTGCACCACAAAACCACGCTTAAACTTTGAGCACATGCCCTTTAAATGGATTGAGTTGTTGAAATTTTGTACTTTGACGTACATATGAAAAATACAATGTTCATTTTAAAATCTCTTCAAAATCATTATTTTTTTCTAACCTGAGATAAAGATCGTCCTAAAAAAATATTGAGGGCGCTATATTGGGATATTTTGCAGTTTGATGTATACATGAAGAAAAACACAGTAGTGTTCATTTAAAATTCTCTTAAAAAGTTCAGGATTTGTATTTTTTTACTTGGAATTGAAGATCATCTCAGAACATTATTCAGCACGCTTCAATGTTGAAATTGTACACAAAAACACAATATTGTTCATTTCAAATTCTCATAGTAACTTTTCTTTTTTACCTAGAATTGAAGATTTAAAAAAAGATTTGTGAAATATCTACATGCGTGTATGCACATTTTCTGAGTTTATTATCGATAGATCTGTGTTTAGGTAAAACAATTAGGCTAGTTTTGATTTTTATGTTTTAAATTCAGAATATTGCAAATAAAGTTTTGGTCTAGATAGCAGTGGCGGCTGGTGTTAAAAAATGTGGGGAGGGCGCAAACACCAGAAAAAAAAAAACTGTTGGTAAAGTAAGAGTGTAAAAGCCATTTTTCAGGTGATGCATCAAAAAACTAAAATATGACTAAAGCATACAATAAATGCATCACAAAATCAGTTCAATTTAGTTCAATTTGGGCTTATCATCAGTAATGAAGTAATCAAGATAATCAGTAAACACACACACACACACACACACACAAACAAATGTTGCCTAATCACTGGCCAGTAGCACTACTTGAAAATTAATTTTGCTCTCCTTTTTTTCTGGCTTGAAAATTTCTCAATAACTTTTAGTTAACGTCAGTCATCTCAGTCACCAGTCTCGTCTCTTCTCTATTGACAGCATGGCCAATGCATTCAGCCTCTCTTGCGTCATGCTGTTTGAAACAGCAAACACGGAAATAGTTAAAAAGATGACTTACTGTACATCACAACCTGGCAAACTCCGTTTGTCATAACAAGTGCTGGAAAAGCCCCGAATATTTGCGCGCTCGCGATCACTTGACTACTGGTGAATTTGCAAGGAAGGTCGATCTGGTCCAAGCTCCTTCGTCCTTTTTTTCTTCATCCAAACGCCTTGTGAACGGATATCTTTGCAAAGATACAACGGAATATTCCTTCATCTCGAGAAAATGCATTCTAAGCTCTTTGGTGAGAATGGTCCAATCACATAAGGCCAATCATATAAAAACAAATATGATTCGTTCTAACAACAAAATGGGAGTGTTCGGGGCGCAGAGCGCTGCGCCCCAAGGACAATTTAAAACTGGCCAATTAGAGCTTATCCTCATATCACGTGCATTGAAAATGTTCGTGTACCTACATAGACACCTATTAGTCCGGCGCCCCGCACACATATGAAAAAATATTGTTCATACTTTTTTTTCAATAAATGTTAGTATGACTACAATAAATGTTAGTATTGTTATATTTAAATCAATTTATTTTGTTAATATTTGTGATAATAAACATTAACATATTAAAGGGGTCTAACTTGAAGGGAGGGCGGCGCCCCAGCGCCCTCTATTGACCAGCCGCCACTGCTAGATAGTTCAGCACACTACAGACAGCATAATCATATCTGACAGAACAGAGTCTCCTCATTCCTCCAGTGCCTGTGTTCATTCATTTATTTTCTTTTGGCTTAGTCCCTTTATTCATCAGGTCGCAAAGCAGAATGAACTGCCAATTTATCCATCATATGTTTTACACAGCAGCAATGTACTATGATGCACTATGTACAATGTACACAGCACTATGGTCAATTTAGTTTATTTAACTCACAAATAGCACAAGTCTTTGGATTGGGAGGAAACCCACGCTAACATATGGAGAACATGCAAACTCCACACAGAAATGCCAACTGGCCCTGCCAGTACTTGAACCAGCGACCTTCTTGCTGTGAGGTGACAGTGCTAACCACTGAGTCACTGTGCTGCCCTAGGTTTGAACATTTACATTTTGATGAAACCAATAAAGAGAAATAACTGCTGTAAATGCGTATAATAAGTTTTATTGTTCATGATTTATTTAACATTTGTCCCTGTTTTTCTCCAAGTGGTCTAGAAACTGTACATTTGTCTACTGCAGACTAGCTTGTTTGTGCAGGGGCGTAGCAACCGGGGGGGACAGGGGGATATGTCCCCCTCACTTTTAGAGCCAGACCATTTAGAAACAGGTGATAATAATAAAATTAACGTAAAATTTTGGATCTCATTCAGCTGCCCCCCCACACACACACACCCTTTTAAAATGTCCACTACGCCCCTGTGTGTGTGTGTGTGTGTGTGTGTCTTCAGCTCCTCCAGCTTCACACAGAGCCTCACAGATGCAGCAGAGGAAACTCAGGATCAAGATCTGTTCTCCTCAGTTCCTCTGCCACTCCTGCTCTCCTTCTACAAATCATTGACAGCGTTTATCTACACTGAACCTGACAATGCAACCCAAGCCATGACTGCTGGATTCAGATAAGTGTAATGTCACTGGCCACCTGTGCAGTGCAACCAGGGATGGCTCTCAAGATCATCTAAACTGGGCCGATCAGCCGGTGCTGCACTGAGACACCAGCGAATCAGCTGACGGCACTCTGTTACACACAACACCGTCTTCAGAAACACACAACAACACACTTCTGCTCGCTCGCCACGCCATCTCTGAATGTGTCTGAATCTCTTACCTGTTGACAAGCTCCTAGGGAAGGTCAGTCTGCTTCTGGATGTGACCCTCCGTGCGCCTCTGAATGGGAAACGGTCACACAGGATGTTGTAGAGCGTCACTCCTACTGACCAGACTGTAGCTGGAGTCGCATTGTAGCGATGTCTGCGAAACCACTCAGGAGGAGCGTATGCAGGAGTGCCTGAGAGACATAAGAAGACCACAAACATCTGTTTAAAATGCTCCAGAACAGACAAATTCTCTTTAGTTGATCAGCAGAAGTTCACAAACATCACCAGAACATTTCCTTCTGTAACTCAAACTCACCTGCAAAGTATTTGTAGGCCGAGCGCTTCAGCAGATCTCCACAGCCAAAGTCCAGCAGCTTGATGTCCTGGGACTCTGTGGAGATCAGCAGGTTCTCTGGCTTGACGTCCCGGTGCAGGACGCCGCAGCTCTCGCAGTGTTTTAGCGCCGCGATCAGCTGCACCAGCACTTTCTTGGCCAGACGCTCGTCCAGACAGCCGTTCTCCTCACAGTAGCTCTGGAGATCTTGGCATGGAGCCGGTCGCTCCAGGATCAGGATGTAGCGTCTGGGACGGTCAAACCAGTCCAGCAGCTGCAGGACACTGGGGCAGGCAGGAGCTGACGTGACGCGGGTCATCAATGCCACCTCCAACGGCAGCCGACCCTGACCGTCCTGCAGGACAAACCCTCCATTACATCCAGAACTGAATCAAACACGGCAAACACAACAGATTCACATCAAAACATACAACTTTCAGTCGCTCGGGGGTCCGGTCCTTCGACACATACTTGATGGCCACCTGCAGACAGAAAAAGCAGAGTAAATCACACCTGCCTGATTGTGACACATGACATTTACTGGCAGCAACATTTCTAAAGCATGTCTGAACGAAGGAGGGAAGAAAATCTCTTACTGGCAGTCCATCAGACCTGCGGATCCCAGCAAACACAGAGCCGAATCCACCTCGTCCCAGCAACGGGCCCTTCAGGTACAAGTCTGCAACACAGAAGAGCACAAGAAATGAAGAAAAAAGAGAAAGAGAAAACATGCTGCGGTCTCTTCAATGACAAATCATTTCCTAACTGAGCCATAAGATCTAGAAGATGAGCTGTGCTGACCTCTGCGAGAGCGTTTGGCTGGTCTCCTGGACGAGGTGGACGCCGTTTGCTGGCTGCTGCTCTGCCTTTTCCTCTTGCTGTTCCTCTGGTCTGTGGATGCAGAATCAGCCAATTGTGAAGGTAGAGGAGCCAAATAACCAGGAAGCTCAGTGGTGCCGTCCCGTGTATCTGTGTCCAGAGCCGCTGTCTGGGTGAAAGCAGCACTCCTGAGTCTGGAGCGGCTTGAGGCTAAAATATAAATCACATACAGCAAACACTTTTACTGGTCACTTTTTTCACACTTACAATTGAGACTTGCAGTTGTTATTGAGCAACTCTGTAGTTTTTCATCATTATAATTGTTTTAAAGAATAAAAAACATTATCAAAACATTTTTAATAAATCTTTTTTGTTAACTTCTGTAATCCTTTTCATATTAGTCAAACATCGTACAGCATCATACAGTGATATACAATGAGAAACAAATGAAATATTAAAAACACTCACCTCCTCTTTCTTCACCCATGTGGGACATGGACAATCTCCTCCAACCTGCAATAAAACAGACAAATACAGACAAATATGAAAATAAATGTAAAACAAAGTAAAGAAAAAGAAGAACAAAACCAAATGAAAAATAACAAAAAATGTGTTTAAAAAATTATTTAAAAAAAGGACTAAAATAAAGATGATCAAAGAAATTGTGCTTTTTAAAATAAGTCTTCTTCTCTCAGAAATCCTCGAACAGCTTCAGAAATCTCAGGATTCGCACACAAATGCTCTGCTAAGTCGCCTCGTCTCTCCACCAACAGATTGCGATGGGTTTGATGTTTTTATATGCAGTTAGAATTCATATCAAAACACGCGTTGCTATAGCAACTACAATTGTAATAATCGTGACCTTGCGTGCCTGACATATTTTTAAGTTTTATAATTATAATTCAAGGAATTATTCGATTACCTAAATCTTAATGATTAATCATTAATTAATAATAATAATTAATTAATCATCATAGTCAGTGGACTAGAGTAAAATCGTTCACTTCATATTTATTTTTTTCTGTTTAAAATGCGTAAAAAGACAAAAGGGGAGATAAAACAGACTTGTTCTTATTAAAAGCTCTTGCTATAAAATTAAATAACTATCATTTTCAATAGGCCAATCAGCTTTCAGCAAAACTTCATCGCGTCATCACCTACATTAGTAGAAGAGAAATCTTTACATTTATCGAAAATCGCACAGACATTCAAGTGAATAAAGTTTTTAAAAAACATTACTAATCAAACGAGCTCTTCTATAAATGTAACTTACCATAATGAAGATGTGGACGACGATGATATTGTTCTCCATTCGTGAGATCTACAGGCATCATAAACTGCTTTCAGAAAAATGATTGGATTATTTTCTGAGGAACAGATTTGAAGGATTTTATTCAGCTAAATTTCATATTATTGGCGATTCAAGCTAAAGCAGGGCATTACGAAAGGTCATGTGACTGATGTTCCTGACGTCACTCCTCGCGTAATAAATGTATGGCCACAATTAAGGTATTTTAATAAATTATATTTTAAATGAAATTACTTGTATAATAATAAAAACAACAATAATATTAAATTAAATAAGACTTTTAGTATTTCACATGTGATCATGGTGATTTGGTGTTGATTGATCCTGTCTGTTTTTTCATTGTAAATAGAAATTAAACTCCAGGAATATATTAATGCGTGTGCATATTGTTTTGTCATGCTGAGGTGCGAGAACAGCTGTTCAAATGAGCCATTCTTTTATTTGAGTTGATAGCTCTATCAGTGTATGGCGATGACGCAGTATTGATGAAAGCTGATTGGCCTCTTAAAAATTATCCCGGAAAATTATTTGTAAATAAACGTTTAATTTTATAACACGAGCTTTTAATTAGAATTAGTCGGATTTATACCCCTTTTTGTCTATTTGTCTATTACAATTGTAGTTGCTATAGCAACGCGTGTTTTGATATGAATTCTAACTGCATATAAAAACATCAAACCCATCGCAATCTGTTGGTGGAGAGACGAGGCGACTTTGCAGAGCATTTGTGTGCGAATCCTGAGATTTCTGAAGCTGTTCGAGGATTTCTGAGAGAAGAAGACTTATTTTAAATAGCACAATTTCTTTGACCATCTTTATTTTAGTTCTTTTTTCTGATTATTTTTTTAAACACATTTTTTGTTATTTTTCATTTGGTTTTGTTCTTCTTTTTCTTTACTTTGTTTTACATTTATTTTCATATTTGTCTGTATTTGTCTGTTTTATTGCAGGTTGGAGGAGATTGTCCATGTCCCACATGGGTGAAGAAAGAGGAGGTGAGTGTTTTTAATATTTCATTTGTTTCTCATTGTATATCACTGTATGATGCTGTACGATGTTTGACTAATATAAAAAGGATTACAGAAGTTAACAAAAAAGATTTATTAAAAATGTTTTGATGTATGTTTTTTATTCTTTAAAACAATTATAATGATGAAAAACTACAGAGTTGCTCAATAACAACTGCAAGTCTCAATTGTAAGTGTGAAAAAAGTGACCAGTAAAAGTGTTTGCTGTATGTGATTTATATTTTAGCCTCAAGCCGCTCCAGACTCAGGAGTGCTGCTTTCACCCAGACAGCGGCTCTGGACACAGATACACGGGACGGCACCACTGAGCTTCCTGGTTATTTGGCTCCTCTACCTTCACATTTGGCTGATTCTGCATCCACAGACCAGAGGAACAGCAAGAGGAAGAGGCAGAGCAGCAGCCAGCAAACGGCGTCCACCTCGTCCAGGAGACCAGCCAAACGCTCTCGCAGAGGTCAGCACAGCTCATCTTCTAGATCTTATGGCTCAGTTAGGAAATGATTTGTCATTGAAGAGACCGCAGCATGTTTTCTCTTTCTCTTTTTTCTTCATTTCTTGTGCTCTTCTGTGTTGCAGACTTGTACCTGAAGGGCCCGTTGCTGGGACGAGGTGGATTCGGCTCTGTGTTTGCTGGGATCCGCAGGTCTGATGGACTGCCAGTAAGAGATTTTCTTCCCTCATTCGTTCAGACATGCTTTAGAAATGTTGCTGTCAGTAAATGTCATGTGTCACAATCAGGCAGGTGTGATTTACTCTGCTTTTTCTGTCTGCAGGTGGCCATCAAGTATGTGTCGAAGGACCGAACCCCCGAGCGACTGAAAGTTGTATGTTTTATTGTGAATCTGTTGTGTTTGCCGTGTTTGATTCAGTTCTGGATGTAATGGAGGGTTTGTCCTGCAGGACGGTCAGGGTCAGCTGCCGCTGGAGGTGGCATTGATGACCCACGTCACATCAGCTCCTGCCTGCCCCAGTGTCCTGCAGCTGCTGGACTGGTTTGACCGTCCCAGACGCTACATCCTGATCCTGGAGCGACCAGATCCTTGCCAAGATCTCCAGAGCTACTGTGAGGAGAACGGCTGTCTGGACGAGCGTCTGGCCAAGAAAGTGCTGGTGCAGCTGATCGCGGCGCTAAAACACTGCGAGAGCCGCGGCGTCCTGCACCGGGACGTCAAGCCAGAGAACCTGCTGATCTCCACAGAGTCCCAGGACATCAAGCTGCTGGACTTTGGCTGTGGAGATCTGCTGAAGCGCTCGGCTTACAAATACTTTGCAGGTGAGTTTGAGTTACAGAAGGAAATGTTCTGTTGATGTTTGTAAACTTCTGCTGATCAACTAAAGAGAATTTGTCTGTACTGGAGCATTTTGAGCAGATGTTTGTGGTCTTCTTATGTCTCTCAGGCACTCCTGCATACGCTCCTCCTGAGTGGTTTCGCAGACATCGCTACAATGCGACTCCAGCTACAGTCTGGTCAGTAGGAGTGACGCTCTACAACATCCTGTGTGACCGTTTCCCATTCAGAGGCGCACGGAGGGTCACGTCCAGAAGCAGACTGACCTTCCCTAGGAGCTTGTCAACAGGTAAGAGATTCAGACACATTCAGAGATGGCGTGGCGAGCGAGCAGAAGTGTGTTGTTGTGTGTTTCTGAAGACGGTGTTGTGTGTAACAGAGTGCCGTCAGCTGATTCGCTGGTGTCTCAGTGCAGCACCGGCTGATCGGCCCAGTTTAGATGATCTTGAGAGCCATCCCTGGTTGCACTGCACAGGTGGCCAGTGACATTACACTTATCTGAATCCAGCAGTCATGGCTTGGGTTGCATTGTCAGGTTCAGTGTAGATAAACGCTGTCAATGATTTGTAGAAGGAGAGCAGGAGTGGCAGAGGAACTGAGGAGAACAGATCTTGATCCTGAGTTTCCTCTGCTGCATCTGTGAGGCTCTGTGTGAAGCTGGTCGAGCTGAAGACACACACACACACACACACACACACACAGCTCAGAGTGCAAACTAGTATAATGTGTTTTTAAAATGAGAACACGCAATGGAACAAATACATGATATAAATATGTTAAACAAGCCTACATTAATATAAGTGTTTTGTATAATTAAAAAAGGTTATTTACATTCTGTCCAAGACTGTTTTCAAAGAAAATGAACAATAAAATTGATTTTATACCCAATTACCCAAAAACTGTGTGTTTACTGTTTTCATTAAAATATGAATCTTAAACCTTTCATCTCCAGTAAACGATATGTTTAAAGTCCACATAAAACGGAAGTTGCGACTGTTTTTTTGTATTGTGACGCAGTTCTTAGAGTAACTGAATATTAAATGAGAAAACAGTGGGCGTGCCTTGTTTTTTCTACTGCGAGATGATTGGATGTATAAAGTAGGTATTTCATTCAGAAAGATTGGGAAAAGTGTTTTAGAAAAGTTAATACATGCGTAGAGTAATGAAGTAATGAAACTATTTTGGTGAGTTTATCTTGTCAATATTATTGTTCAAAAAGGTCATGATTCGCACTCATCAAATAATTGCTTCGTACAGTTTTTATTTTCCATTTTTCGGGTGATATAAAACACAAACGTTTCGGCACAATGCCTTCCTCAGTGTGTGGAAGTTATTACAACCTAACAGACTCTCTCTCCTTACCATTTCTCTTTGGTGTCAAAACTGCCAGCTGGAGCAGCGTGGTTAAATATGTTAGCCATGCCACATTTCTAAGATATACATAATCTGACAATTTAACTGAAAAAAAAAAATAGGAAGGGCATTTTCAGATTTCAATTAAAGATTAGAAGGGCAAACAATTTTTTTTTTCTTGATGACGTGCACAAATGAATTTTTTACCGCAAAACTAGCAATGTGAGCGAACAAAATCGTGTGGTTAATTTTGATTTAACGGGGACTTAAAGTTTAAGAGAGACTCACTCACTATCAGCGCAATCCTTTATGGGAAATGGAAACACTGATCAAATTATTTATTGATTTACAACAGTTCTGTCTGGTTCTCGAATCTGATTGGCTGATAGCCGTGTGATATTCATTACTCCACCCACATGCAGATCAATAAACTCACTACAGTTTGACAAATATTTCAGCTGTTGGACAACATAATGTAGTTGTTTAGATTGCAGCTATGCAGTTTATTTATCATTTTAAATATTCATAATTTCTGAGATACAGCATGTCTGCATCCATCAGCCTGTCATTGAGCAGAGCAAAGATGGTTGACGTTGTCCATCCACAAGATGACGACAGAGACTGCATAATAAGCCCTTAGAGGAGAAAAGATCGCCGTATTTTCAAACTACAGCTGATCAAAATATTATGAAATTGGTGAGTGACATTCTAAGTTGATCTCTCTCTTTTATGTTGCAGTGTTGTATTTAGCTCATTAGATTAGCTCTTTCCCTTTTAAAAAACAGCCAATTTCATATGTATATCAATATCACATATCACAGCTCTGCCAGTGAGAGTGGCTGAGCTCAAGTGCATCAAATGAAAAGCAAATGGGAAGCGTCTTGAAGGGGGCGGACAAACTGCAAGCTTTGGGTGATTAAATCAGTTTATTTCAGTACTAAACACAAATTTTGGAGCACACTATCTTACAGATATTCTTAAAAACAACAACACTCTCACTAACATATAAAAAATTATTTTAAAGTCACAGGATCTTTAAAGCAACAGTCACCAAAATGGGACAACTAGGATAAAAGCCTAAAAGGGCTGTTTAAAAGAGTTATAAAAAAGATATTGTGTGGTATTTTCAGCTAAAACTTTGTATACACACTCCAGGAACATTAGAGACTTATTTTACATCTTGTAAAAAGGCACATAATAGGTCTCTTTTAATATGGCTATTTCAGACTGGATCTCTCCCTTATCAGTGTCTGGGTGATTGCCTGTCATTGTGGATCAGTAGTGGACATGTCCAAACACTACTTTATTTCCAATACAAGGCACAGAGAACCAACTCATTAGCATTTAAGGCACATACACAGAAACAGCTCATTTGTTTTATCTGACACAACAACTGACATTTTCAATAATGTAAAACAAAAGAAATAATACATAAAGATATGTAGGTTATTATGAGCTGAAACTTCACAGACACATTCTGGGGACACCAAAAATAAAAAAAGAGAATAATAGGTGCCCTTTAATTGATTAGTTCACTTCCAGAATAAAAAGTTACAGATAATTTACTCACCTCCTGACAGTGTGCCACTGAAGTAGACACACTTCATGGTTATTAAAGTTGATGAGTTGTCAATGATCGTTAATAAATGATGATCAATTATGGGAATTTATAATAACAGGCATCACATACAACAATACTCCTATTGAGCAGTCCTATCTACTCTTTAAACACTGAGTCGGTAATGTGCAATGCTTTGAAATGTGCATTTTTATTCTGAAACAGGAAGACAATGACAAATTTCAGCATCAGCATCTTGAATGGGGTGGGACATATCAAATACTAGAAGAGCATTTGATTGGTCAGCAGATGTGATGAGAATCTGAAGTATGAGTTGACATCAAATAACTTGTTTCATTTTGCGGGAAGTGGCAAATCCTAAAGCTCTGAATGTTTATATCTTCTCAATGTGTGTTTTTTCACTGTTTTGGAGCTTATAGATAACCTTAAAATTAACATGTTTATAATAACGCCTACATTTGTTTTTATTTTAAGTTCACAGGGAATTTAAAAAGTATTTACATTTTTTTTTTTAAATGGCCAATCATTATGCTAGGCCTTTTATTTTTTATTCTTATTTATTCTTTATTTACATAAGAAAATTTTATTCTTATTTAACAATATAATGTACGATAATGGTCCAAAAATTAGTACACTCATATTTAGATGTTATAGAAAAATATTAAATACAAATTTAAAAATGAGGAAGAATCAAGAGAAGCAAAAAAATGGAAAAATTAAGTAGAAATTTTGTAGGTGCAATTTTCTTTTGCAAACTTTTGCTTGAATTTAATTATATTATCTTTCAATGTTTAAATATGATTGGTGACTAAAATATTATTTTAATAAATATATCTGCTTAATACATCTGTTTTGTTTAAATGCACCAAAATACATTGCCTATATTAACTGAGAAATGGATAAAAATATTTATTATATATATATGTTTATAGAAAATCTTTGTATTTTTACACCTATGCACACACTAACCTGCTAAATAGTCACTGCCAATGGAATAAATGACCGTTTATACGTTCCTTTTAGCCAATGGTGTATGCAGTTGGTGTATTAGTATTATTCATACTCAAATTATAGTTATGATTATACAAAGCACACGCATGTTATTTCATAATCTATTTGCAATTATAAATGCATCTTTTCAGATATAATGTATTATTTTAATCTACATTATTGTATAGAATTAGTACTATTATAATAATGTGTGATTCTTTACTTTTTATTAACTGTTTTTGTAAAATTGTATAAAACGGTAAGAAAAAAGAGGATTCCAGCATTATTTTTGATAAAGGAGATACATTTATTGATAATACATTTCTCTTTATACTGTAAAATATAAATTTCAAGTTTGAGCTTTCTTCTAGGTGACTGGGGTTTTCCCATCATAAAATTATAATAAGTTTTAAACAATAAATATAAGCGTTACTGTATTTTATATCCGAGAAAACAGCAGCTCCTCCGTTCAGTTGCGTCTGTTTATAGCGCACTGATGATCGGATTAAGATGGCGGCCGCGTTGACGTATCGGAGCATCGGAAAGTCACTACATTGCTCTCTGGTGCCTTAAACTGAACTATATTTTATTACTTAGGGATTACATACAGGTTAGATGCCGATTAAATTACTATAACGTTATGCCTGAAAAAGAAGACGTATATGCATGCAAAATAAAATATAAACAAACGTTAGTCAAACTGAAAATCAAAGTTGCTATTATTTATACAGTCAAAAGACAGCGTTACAGGGACCCAACTCCTTGACAGAATTATTATTATTATTATTATTATTATTATATTCTACAGTGCTTCTCGGAAATCACGCACTGCACGTGGCGTTGCTGTGGTTACCATAGTCAGTGGCGTTCTAAAAAAGAATGTGCTCGAAAAGCCGCCGATGACGTTGAGAAACTAGTGTGAGCTGCATTAAGTGTCTGACCATCGCTGACATTAGCGGTATGTAAAGATCTTTCTAAAAGTATCATTTTAGGTTTTTATATTTGGTTGTTTCGACGTGCTTTTGGTGAAGGACACTAAAGACTTTAGTATTTCTCTCTGTCATGTCGTTTCAGATTATTATATTAGTTTTTCCACGTCTTTTTTCGATTAGACTGTAGATTGTACTGAATGTTGGTTGGAATTGGAGATTGCTAACTTAAGTTATATTGTCAATTTTAGGATTTTGAATATATATTTTTTCTAGTTGTGTATTCTGTTATTTTCTTTAGCAGCCTATTTATAATCGTAGAATGCCATTTGTAATGTTGTCAGGTTGGTAGACCGAGATACATGTTTTTTGTTTCTTTGTATGCTTCATTTGTATATTGCTATCTTGTTTAACATTTGCAGATTGTTATTTGTTATATCATCAGATAAATTGATCTGTTCTAATGTATTTGTATGCTGTCAGCTTTAACACATATTCCATATTACTGTTGTATTATTTATTCGTAATTTATGCTGTCGGCCTGTTCAACATTTGTAGCTTTTGATTGTTATTTGTTTTATTTACAGTTTTACTAAATATTGTATCACATTTATCTATTCTAAGTTTATAGATTTTCATCTAGTAGAGTATTTACTTATATTTAAAATTATTTGTTAGTGTTAGAACAGAACCACACTGAAGACAATTGTAAATGAAACTTCCAGAGAATGGTATTAAGTTGAATTAATGACTTGACATCTTTCTATTGTATTTTGCAGATCAGAAGGGACCATATGGAGAAAAAGGGAATTACACACATCAGCAACGACTGGAAATTGTTGAAAAACAAATGGACGGGTGCATCGATAGACGTCCTTCCAGGATGAAAGTAGTGGTGTTTGGTATAGTATCAGTGGTTCTCAAAACTTTTCACCTCAGAAAGAATTTGTCTCTCCAAGTACCACCTAATGACTAGCATTGAAACATAGTAACATAGTAGGCCTAATTAATCAGCTACAGCTCTGCACAGTTCAAAAACAAGGCAGATTAATTCATTAAAATAATGTCAGCCACTTTAAACATAAATAGTTTGAACAGTAACACTGTACTGTGCTTATGTGTAAATAAAATATGCATTTAAAAGTTCAATAAAATCGTTACTGTTTGTAAAATGTAATAAATAAATAAATAAATAAATAAAATGCTGTACTTAAAGGTAAAGTATTAGTATATAGTAGCCTATATTCATCAAAACCTGGAAAAGCTTGGACCTCATAAATTTATATGTCATCATATTCATATTATAGATAAACCAGTTGCATGTTTTTATCAATTCATACGTGCAGCATTTCCATGATTTGGTGGAATTGAGATCATATCTTAAGTAAAGTGTGGATTTTGTGTAAACTGTGCACCCGACCACTGTTTTCAGGCCGACTCGGGTAAGGTTCGTGGGTGCTCAGTCTATGCGCACAAAGACTAACTTTCATTTTTGTGTTTCTCCAAGCTTCAAACATGACAAATTTGCTTGAGTCTGTTCTGCAGCCCACACCATTTGAATCACATCCAGATTCATTTAAATCTGAGGTAACAAACTAAATCAAAAGCCACACCGCTAGGCTATTTACATAACAAGTGACTTTAGCACATTATTTTACACAACTATGAACACACGTTAACACATTTGTGATAATTATTTTACCAATGATGCAGCATGGGTAAACTCCTGAGTTTGCAGTAACTGAAATGCCAACAGGACTGGTCTGCAAAAGCACTTCTCAAGCACGTATCTGCTCGAGAGCTCCACAGTTTTTTTAGATTCTTAGCATCTGATGACGTGATGCACTAAACATACTAATCACAACAGTGTGATCATACAGTACAGGGAACAGCCAATGCTGATCACATCGGTGTTATCGTACGCATCAAAGTGTAATAGTGTTCATATATTTTTAATATTATTCAGTGATTCCTCCACGTACCACTAGAATAAAGCCCGCGTTTCAACCAGAACCACTGGTTTATATAGATAGTTAGGACTTGTCTGTGTCAGGTTTTTTTTATTAAGCTAATGGAGAGCAGGCAGAAGACGGAGACTCACAAGAGCATCAGTGGACATTTATCTAAAAATGCTGGAGAACAGCAGGTGGGGTTTTGTTGGGGCTGTCTTTGTTTATTTGCAGATTGGAGTGAAGCAGAAGAAGGAGACTCACAAGGGGAACGGTGGAGATATACTTGAAGACCGGGAGCTCAGAAAGCAGGTAGAACTGCTTGAACAAGCTGAACAATGGAAACAGGGAAACACACCTCAGTAATGACAAGTGCATCGTAATAAATTAGGTACAGCCTTAAACTATTAAGTCAAATCAAATGAACTTTATAAAAAAAAATTAAATTATACAATTAAATTTTTACAGAGTAAGTGTCACAGAAGGGGCGGGATTCTGGTCAGTAATATAACAGGATGTCAGGTGAGTATTAGCAGGTGATTATATTGATGCAGATGACAAGTCCATGAATATAAACTAGATATTTGACTATGCAGGCTTGGAGACTGGAGATGGATACCACAGACGGCGAACAGGACGAAGACCAGACGAGGAACCAGGAGACAACTCACTAGGAAAGACACTGGAAATCACAGGAGATGTGCTCGTGGTGCTTCAGTGGGTGGAGAACCTGGTCTTACTGGGACAGTAAGTGATTGTTATGCCGAGTTCAGACTGCAGGATTTTCAAAGTAGTCGTGTCACAGATGTTTTCACACTGCATGAATATCTGGGCTAGTGTTTTGACGCTGCTTTGTTTAAACTACAAGATGGATCAATGACAGGGGGTTTCACTGCATGAGTTTACAATAGGAAGAATCGCAAACAACTTTGTCCAAACTACGTCTCACAACCATAAACATGTAGTATATCTTTTATTATTAACTACATAATGAGAAAGAAGCCTTTAATGGAGTAGAAAATGTACATATTTGCTCACCTGGGTTTGAAGGGAATTAGCAATTTCTCAACTTTTGTCTTTTTTGACCCAGTTGTGATATTGCTTACATGACACGTTAAACAGACACAGGTGCTCTGGCCAAATTTCCACTAGTTTTTTCTCCATTTCTTGTGTCCAAATTAACTGAAAGTTAGCGCTTTTAACTTCTCCCCAACCTCCCGCTGGCCTGCAGACACTCATACTAGTGGATGCTGCTCTCTCATTGGCTGTAGGTAATCGCCGATGTTATTTTCAGTCAAAATTCATTTTACACGGCATGACTTGAATCGCCGA
The DNA here is from genome assembly GCA_903798195.1 of Danio kyathit. Classification (NCBI taxonomy): domain Eukaryota; kingdom Metazoa; phylum Chordata; class Actinopteri; order Cypriniformes; family Danionidae; genus Danio; species Danio kyathit. The sequence goes on along the minus strand of LR812524.1, from coordinate 23,561,561 downwards.
CAGGTCCAGATATTTAGCATGCCAAATATCTCACGAGCATCGGCAACTCATCAGCGATTCTCTCAGATTGCGTCTTTGATAGTTCAAACTGTGTGATTGTTACTCGCGTGAACGTGCACCAATTTGCCTGTGATTTCAGGCATTTGTCTGCGATTTCTCAGAACCTGTGAGCAACTCAAAATCGATGCTAAAATCATGCAGTCTGAACTCTGCATTAGGTATTTCCTTCAGATAAACAGATAAACAGATACAATATTTTTGTTTATTTGTATGCTTCATTTGTTTATTGCTATCTAAGTTAACATTTGCAGATTGTTATTTGTTATATCATCAGATGAATTGATCTGTTCTAATGTATTTGTATGCTGTCAGCTTTAACACATATTCCATATTACTGTTGTATTATTTATTAGTAATTTATGCTGTCGGCCTGTTCAACATTTGGAGCTTTTGATTGTTATTTGTTTTATTTACAGTTTTACTAATTATTGTAACACATTTATCTATTTTAAGTTTAAAGATTGTCATCTAGTTTTTACTTATAGCTGTGAAATATTATTTGTTAGTTTTAGAACAGAACCAGCTTGGAGACAATGGTAGATGAAACTTTTAAAGAATGGTATTAAGATTAATGAATGACTTGACATCTTTCTATTGTATTTTGCAGCTCAGAAAGGACCACATGGAGAAAAAAAGGAATCACACACCTCAGCAACGGCTGGATGGTCAGGAATTTATTTAAAAAAAATCAGATGGACGTGTGAATCGATGGACGTCCTTCCAAGATGAAGGAGTGCTGGATGGTATAGATAGTAAGGCCTTGTCTGTGTCAGGTTTTTCTTTTTCAGGTAATGGAGAGAGAGCAGGCAGAAGAGGGAGACTCACAAGAGCATCAGTGGACATTTATCTAAAAAAATGCTGGAGAACAGCAGGTAGAGCTCTGTCAGTGCTGTCTATAGGTGCGTCCCAAATCACACACTTTTACACTATTCTATGCCATTTTGTAGTGTAAGTAGTGTATAAGTTCATAGTGTATAGCGTGCCTTTTGGGACGCAGCTTTTGTCTATTGCAGGTTGGAGTGGAGCAGAAGAAGGAGACTCACAAGCGGAACGGTGGAGATACACTGGAAGACCTGGAGCTCAGGAAGCAGGTAGAACTGCTTGAACAAACTGAACAATGGAGTTAGTTTCCAAAGAAATGTATTAAGATTAATTAAAGACCTGATATCTTTTTCTTTGACTGGTTGGCATGGAGCATGTGAAGGAACAGGGAAACACACCTCATTAATGACAAGTGGATCGTAATAAATTTGGTACAGCCCTACATTTTTAGGTTGAATCAAATTAACTTTATAAAACATTTCAAATTATATAATCGGGTATCTCCTTCAGATGTTCTTTTTCAGGTAATGGACACACAACAGACAGAAGAAGGAAACTCCCAAGGACATCTGTGGAGATTTATCTGAAGAACGCTGGAGAACAGCTTGTGCATTGCTGGAGCTCAGCAAGCATGTAGAGCTCTGTTAGTCGTGCCTTTGTCTTTTACAGACTGGAGTGCAGCATGTGGAGACAAATAGGAATCACACACCTCAGCAGTGACTGGACACTGATGGTCAGGAATATCCTTCAAAGGCGGAAGGATGGGTGCATGGATAGATGTCCTTCCAAGAGGAAGGGGGTGGTGGTGGGCATAGATTGTTAGATAGATGTCTTGTCACAAGCGGAATGGTGAATATTTATCTGAAGAACACTGGAGAACATTTGGTTTATTGCTGGAGATCAGCAAGTAGAGCTTTTTAGTCTTGGTTTTGCCTTTTGCAGATTAGACCGGGGCATGTGGATAAATGGGAATCACACCTCAGCATAACTGGAAACTGATGGTCTGGTTAGGTATTTTTTGGATTGATGGATGATGCATAGATTAATGAATGGATGGATGGCTGGTCAGATGGTAAATAGATGTCCTAAGAGGAAGGAGAGTGGAAGAGGGAATAGATTGTTAGATACTGTAGATGTCTTTTTTGTGGCAAATATTTAAATTGTAGTTAATGAACACACAACAGACAGAAAATGGAGACTCACAAGAGCATCAGGAGCAGGAGCTCACCAGGGGTGTCGCTAGACCCCATTTATGAGGACACGTGCCCCAATAAATGGGGCAATGTAGTAAATAAAGTAACGTAGTTTAATTGAAAACAAACTGAGGCATGTGAGCAGAAAACTATTCTTGTGTGCCTCATGCTCGCTGCTTCTGCCCCTGGTGTGAATCCCAGTTGTTTAACACACACACTGAAAAAAATATGCGCTACTCATACATTGTGAAACCGGCGTAACAGCCTTTAATGCAGTGGTGTCGGCTCTCAGTAAGTTGCAAGTCTGCAAAACTAATACTTAAGTAATATGATGATGATCATATTTTGACTAAACATGGCTCCTGTAAGAGGATTTTTTGTATAAAGCACAAAGGAGCGATGATGAAAGTTAGACTTAATAACATTATTTCTCAGCCATCAGAGTCAGGTCTCAGACAACAGATTATTCTATACATTTGTGTTTTGTGTTCTCCAGAATTCTCATAAGAAATTAAAAATCATGCAAAAGATTTATTTAGAAGAGCTTATATCACTCCAGTTGTGTCTTTATGTTGGACTGATTTCTGCTATTTAGAATAACATTTGTATAATAAAAATACTTTTATAATAATAATACTTTTATTTATTTGTAATATAATTCAAATTTTAATTTATAATATTCAGTATAGCTATTTATATAGGGCGGGGGGTGGGGGGATTGCAGTTGAGGCGGACTCATACCCCAGTAGAGCTTTATGTCTACCAACACCCCTGAGACTCACAAGGGGAGCAGTAGAGACATACTGGAAAACCTGAAGCTCAACAAATAGCTACAGTAGAACTGCTTTAACAGTCTTAACAATGGAGTTAGTTTCCAAAGGAATGTATTGAGATTAATTACAGTTTTTCTCAGTGGCTTTGGTGCATTTCTCACAGCACTATTTACATTTGCACAACAGTTCATGCATTTCTCAAAACAATTAGTCATTTGTGCACATCATAGTAGCAGTTTCTCATTCCTTCCAACAAATTGTGAATGCTTTTGGACATCTTGTAACATTATCATTTGCTTATGTCATGTCAGTCAAAATAAACTAAACTTGTGGATGCTGAATAGTCATTCCATATAAAACTAATAGTCCTCATTTCATTACTTGAGTCATTACATACAAAAATGTTGAACTAGTTGCCAAATTCGTCAAGCTAATTTTATTTAAAAAATGTAAAATCTTTTTTTCCTGAAAATGTCTTCTAAATTGAACAATTTCATGAATGATTTACAGACCTACAGTATGTATGTTGTAGGTTCAGTTCCAATATGTACAGCAATACTGTTTACAGTTGTGCACAGCTCTGCCCAAAGGAAGTTTATGTTTGTTGTAAATAAGGGTGTATTTATTCTTTTGCACAATGCTGTGAATAAATTAGAATTGTAAAGAGCAAATGCAGTAAAGATGTGAAACATACATATTCGGTGTCTTGTACTCAGATACCTCACTAAATGCAGTGATGTCTAACTTTACTGTAGTTTTCAAATGGCTATGCAAATAGTATATAGTGCTGTCTTGAGCATTTTCAGGAAGTGTCACCAAAATCTGACTTATTTTGCATTGAAAAAAATGTACAGAGTAAAATCATAATGAAAACATGACAAAGCCATTTGACTATCTTGTTCATAAACAACGGTGTCAGGACTTTTCATCTTGATGACACTGACACTTTCATTGACATCGATACTTGCTTTTGTGGAATGAGCTATTCATTTTGAGCAAGTAACACGCTTTTGCAGGTTATCCACTAGGTTTTGCAGTTTGTACTAATTGTTTTGAGAAATGCATGAACTGTTGTGCAAATGTAAATAGTGTTGTGAGAAATGCACCAAAACCACTGAGAAAAACTGTAAAGACCTGATATCTTTCTCTTTGGCAGATTGGCATGAAGCATGTGGAGAAACTAGGGAAACACACATCTCATGGATAGGTGGATGAATGAATGAAAAATAGATGTCCTTCCAAGAGGAAGGGGGTGGTGGTGGGCTTAGATAGTTAGCTAGATGTCTTGTTTGTGCATTGCTGGAGTTCAGCAAGCATGTAGAGCTCTGTTAGTCGTGCCTTTGTCTTTTACAGACTGGAGTGCAGCATGTGGAGTAAAATAGGAATCAAACACCTCAGCAATGACTGGACACTGATGGCTGGAGGTTAGGTATTTCCTGAATGAAGGAATGAATGAAAAATAGATGTCCTTCCAAAAGGAAGGGGGTGGAGGTGGGCATAGATTGTTAGATGTCTTCTCTGTGGCAGTTATTGAAATTGTACACTGTTAACCCTTGCTGTAGATTATGCGCTAAATAACCCTAAAATAGCCAGTGTTTTGCTGTAATGAAAGGAAACAAGTGTAGGAAATTGTGCAGTGCAAAGAATAAATGACAGTAATTTACTTTATGTAGCATTACAGGTGGTAACTGTGATAATAAATGGTAAATTACTGTTCAACAATTACTGTCTCGTCTACTCTGCTGCTTTATGTGGCTATTTATAGAGAGTTGCATTTATCTTAAGACAGAAAACAATGGTTTAGGCATTAACACACACATACACAGGCTGTCTGTCTTATTCTAAACACAAATGTGTTGCCCCTTTAAGGGAGCCGCAGGTGTTTGATGTGTTTACTTCTGAGTGTGCTTCATTCTCTGTCTATCAGTTCAGATGCAGAGTCTGATGTGTTTTAAGCTTTAAATAAAAAATCTACAATGAGTAAGTGTGTAAAGGAGTAAATGTGTTCAAATATTTTAAAGGTTTCTAAAATAATGTCTGTGTATTAAATCCAATTGTTGTTATCCTGAACTGTGTACTTGAAAGCTACATTGTTCGCTAGTTAGCATCTCCTCACTACTTCTTACATTACTTTTATTTAAGTATATGTATTCATTGGACAACTCTTCTTTATTGGGTTTGCCATAATGTACAGATGCAAACCGTGTAATGCGCCTTTCTGGCAACTAAGCAGTTTTTACACACATTAAAATGCTTCAATTAAAATCTCCTCAGTTAGGTAACGTGCACAGAAATCCTCACAGGGAATCATAAAAGATGACCCATACTGTAAAGCCATCCACACACAAACCTCCACTGTCAGGTCTCAAGTTGTGAATTTGTTGCTAAGAGTTTTTCAGCGCTGTGTTTCCACCTGTGAGTTCATATTAGGGCCAATAGAAAAGTTTGTTGTCTTGAGCTTTTTTAAGTAAATAAATAATAAAAGATATTTGGATCCTTGGTGTTGCCGACTTTATTTCTGTTGTTGCAATTATATTAAGATTGATGTGTGAGCTTTTGTGTTTTTGACAAACATCTTTCTAACCATATCTAGAGTGTGTGTATGTTCTTTTAATATCATTAATATATAAATCAAGTCAATCAATGCCACACTAGAGCTTATTCAAAGGTAAGTATTATACATGGACGAGATACATTTGAAGGCAAAATTATTCAGCCTCTTGAAATTTTCATTCTTTTTCAAAATATCCAAGTTATGTTTAACAGAGCAAGGAAATCGTCACAGTATTTCTTATAACTTTGTTTACTTTTCTTATAATTACCCTGTCTAGTTTAACCTAGTTAAGCCTTTAAATGGCACTTTAAGCAGAATATTGGTGTATTTGAATATCTTACAAAATAACTAGTAAAATGTGTTTTTTTTTTAAAATCTCTCAGTTAAACAGCACTTGCATACAGTTTTACAGAGGCTCAATAATTTTTGACTGGAAAAGTTTATTATTATTATTATCATCATTGGATATGTGCTTGTGATAAATGTTGCCAGTTGCTGTGAAAATATACTATATACCATCAGTGTTGGGGAAAGTTACTTTTGAAAGTAATGCATTACAATATTGAGTTACTCCCCAAAACAGTAACGTTAAAATGTAAAGTAGCGTTACTCACGTAGTTACTTTTCATGGGAAATAATGCATTACGTTACTTTTGTGTTACTTTTTCGTACCTGCCTGAGGCTTGATCTCTTTCAGAAATTGCAGTTTTTTTAAATAGAGGAGCTCTGCAATTAACAACACATCTATAACCTTTATTTACCTTTAAAAAAAACATCAAAAATAATGTAGGATAATGTTATTTTCTGAGAACTTCCTGAGCCCAGAGCTCTACATGCCGTATACTGTATACAGATTATTGACCGTTTACAGAAATGTGTTTGATGCTTTTGTTCTTTTTGTCTTATAAGTGAAGTAAAATGAGCGTGAGTCCCCTTTTACTTGTCTTCCATGTGTTCAGAAAATGAGAATACTTCCAGCGCAGAAATGTAAGGCTCTGCCGTCTCTGTTTCTATTTGTTTCTGCTTGAAGAAAATGTTCTCATTGAGTGCGGGATTCAACGTTTCAACATTTCATTCAGCAATTCATTTTTTTAAAAGAGAATTCAACTAAAAAGTTACTCGCATTACTTTTTTTTTTTTAAGTCACCTAAATATTACTTAATTTGTTAAAGTAATGCGTTACTTGTTACTTAGAAAAGTAGTATTATTATTACAACACCATCAGTGTCAAACTCAGTTCCTGGAGTTCACCCTACTTCAACACACAAGTCCTATATACACTGCATGTGTTGTTCAGTAATTTAACCTCTTTGTTTCATTGTACATAGAAAATGTCTTCATATCAGCTGATTTGTTTAATTTTGTTCGACATTTTCTGTTGTATATTTGTTTGCTGCCAAAACAATAAAACACATTTGTCTGGAGAATTGATTTGCTTTTATTTTTAATAACGGTTCAGAATACTGATTAATTTTAGTAAAACTACAATAACTATATATGATATACCATTAATGTGTAGCTATTATGCTGTGAGTGTAGAACTACAGTAATTAACTGTAAGCAGTTTCCAGTTAGTTACCGCTACTGCTCTATTACAGCGACTAACACTGTTGCCAGTATTCCACTGTAAAAACGTTTTTTTTTTTAAACCTGGTAAGGTCTAATACATTTATTACAGTATTTATTCGTTTTTGTTAACATTAGTTAAAGTTTTATTGTTAATTCATGTGAACTCACAGGGCATTAACTAATATTAACAATTTAATTTTAGTAATACATTAATAATAAAACTGACCTGGCAATGGTCATGCAATCAAACTTGCAAATATATGCATAAATACACCCCTCAGAGATCTCTCTCTTAAATGAATATTTTCTGCAGAATGCTTTATTTGAATATATTTGTGCATATACATTAGATCAGTCAGTATCAAAGCCAACACTGTAAACAAAAAACTATTCAAAAAAATCTTAAGATCACATTTCACAAATAAGTACACCCAAATAGTACACGCCACTGGAACTTCACAGCTGGGTAGGGTCACCCATAGTGGACAGGTCTCAGCTGAGATGCCAAACCAAGACAAACCACCTGATTCTGGACAGCAGAAGATTGGCCTGATGCCCAGACAGAAGATGTGCCCTGAAAGACCAGAAGAAACTTCAAAACTCAGAAGTTACCATGAAAAAAGATTTCAATTCATCATTGTGTTAAATGTGAAAAGAAGTAAACAAATAAACACTTAGAAAAATAATCGACAATATAAAGAAATTCAAGCAGATTTAAATGGCACAAAAGTGTGTAAATGATGACAAATGTATTTTATGTGTGTGAATACAGTTTATTGTACTTTACTGCATTTTAATATGAAAAAAAAAAAGATTTTAAAATGAAAATAATCCTCAAATAAGAATCTTAAAGCTTCTAGTAGGTGGTAGTAAATACACTTACATATCTTTAAATACATATTACATTTTACTCCACCCAGAAATATAGTATAGGGGTCATTATCACTAAAAAGTGCCTTTGAGACATCAAAATGTTAAAAAAAAAACTAAAGAAAACTGTAAGAAATGAATGTTGGTCAAGCTCCTGCACTTTTTACAAATAATCTGCAAGCAGAAAAACAGCAAACAAACCTCAAATTGTGTCAACCCTGTCATGGACAAATTCACAGTAGTATAAGTATATTTTCATTGCAGTGTGATTATAAAATGTTCATTTTCAGAAAGGTAATAATGTGTCCCTTTACCAACTCAACTTTATAGATTATGGAAAAAGTCTATTTCTATTAATGAAATAATGGACAAAGCATTTATTTCCCAATAAAATATGCAACCGTTGCACATTCGAAATAAAACCCAAGATCAAAAGTATTTTGTCAAACTTTCAAACAATATTAACTGGCCCTTATTGGTTAATTAAGAAATCACACAAGATGCTTTGCTGAGGTTGTAAATAATTTGTTTATTTTCCTAAAAGTTGAACATGACGGTGGAAAACAAGATGACAGGGTGGACATCAGTGGTGGAAAGAGTACTGAAAAATCATACTCAAGTAAAAGTACCATTACGTGCCTAAAAATGTAGTGCAAGTAGAGTAAAAGTATCTGTTGTAAATATTACTCAACGTATGAGTAAAAAGTAGCCCTTTTAAAAGTACTCAAGAGTAGTAAGTAGTAAGTATTACATTGTTGAAAGCTGATGCGTTTACATGTAATTTGTGCATATGTGTGTAAACGTAACATTCTGTAGTGAGTCTCGTTCAGGGGTGGGCAAACTCGGTCATGGAAGTTCTAAAACAATCGCAAAAACGAGCACACTTCCGCATTGAAGAATAAGGTCAATAGTACGAGTGTAATGTGGATACACTACAAAGGGTGTTCATGGCATATTCCAGTTTAACTTAAGTAACAAACTGTAACATTATTGCAACTTGTAAATTGGTTCTAAGAGCCACAGCTTGTACCATATGAACCTTGTACAACTTTACTGCAGCACATTAGTTTAGGAACTGTGTTAAAGGCTGTGTGAAATCAAAATTTACTATGATTTTTTTTTTTGCGAGCACATTTTTATTTTCAAATAATCTGTTCATACACTGAAAAATAATGATTTTGGCAATCTTCAATCAAAGTCTGACCATCTGCTTTCATGATTGGAGTGATGGTTTTTCTCTGTTGACGTCAGTTTGACAGCTTCAGCTACAATATTCTTAACCACACCCCACTTCTCATTAGTTTGCTACTAGAATATAATGCACAAAATGAAAGCCCCGCCCCCTACTCAATATTCTATTTCAGTTGGAAGTTCATTAACATACTGAAAAAAGTCTCAGCAAATTCCAGTTCATGTGGATAATAATATTGCTGTTGAAATGCGTAAGTCTAAGTCCAAAAAATGTGAACAGGTCATTTTTACAGATCACACATTAATCTGTGATAATCCTCTAAGGGAAATGTATGGAAAACACCACAGCAGCTGAATCTGTTACGCAACCATTCAACTTCTCTTGGTCTGACTCTGATATGACAGTATGTTGGGAAAGCATTCCAGTCCCAAAGGGGAAGGATGCTGCGCAGGCCAATTGCTACCTTAATGGGGAGAACTTGTGACAATATAAGCATATGGGCTAACCCTATTAAAAGGAGCGCAACATGTGAAATATGGTTAGCTAGTAGAGAAGAAACCGATCCGCATGTGAAGGAGGATTCACCGTGACTGAATGCGGCTTATGGGGTCACCTGAAAATGGGACCACTCATAGCAGGCACTAATCCCCAGAATGTGGGTTGACCAAGAGCTCATACCAGACAACCTAACACTTGGCTCCTCCACCGAGATGGGTGTTGGGGCATTGGAGGAACTCTCTAAGTTTCACTAGCAGGGAACTCAAACTAGCAGAGCAGTATAAGCACACAGAACTCCTGGTTAAGGATCATGGTGCAGCAAGCATTTTTAACACCAAGCTTAAAAATGGCTGGTTTTTGATTCTCGACTGGATGGTGTTACCCAGCAACCAGGAGGAAACTGGCTCCACTCAGAGATAGTAGAATCTCGCAAATGTATTAGGTGTTGCCCAGCCCGCAGCTCTACAGTTGTCTGTTAGAGAGGCTCTGCGTGCTAATGCCCAGGAGGCGGGACTTCTAGTTGAGTGTGCACTTATCCCTGGGGACACATCTTGCCTTGGGTATGATACACAAGGGCGATGGCATCCACAACCCAGTGTACCAACCTCTGCTTGGAAATGGCACTTCCCTTCTGCCGACTGCCAAAATAGACAAAAAGCAAAACAAAAAAAAAACAGACAAGAGAATGCTCTGTGTGGGCCACGTAAACACGCAGTGTGCGACCTCGTCACAGCAATGGAGGGTTGGGTATGCCTCCTCCAGGAGCAATGGTTGAAGACTCACTACCTGATCTGGAAATGGAATGGTAGGAACCTTGGGCACATAGCCAGGCCAGAGTCTCAGGACAATACGAGAGTTAGCTGGCCCAAATTCCAAGCGTGATTTGCTGACAGAAAATGCCTCCAGGTCCCTGACTCTCTTGATAGAAGCCAGTGTGATCAGCAGAGCTGTCTTCAAAAAAAAACTTAAAGATACTGAATCAAGCGGCTCTCTTTGCAGTGTGGAGAGGACCACAGAGTGATCATAAAAGGGCATGAGAGGTCAGCTACCAATGCTGGTAGGTCACTTAAGTTTTCCGTGTATGTCTTTGGATCACACATAAAGGTTCCAGAGATCTGGATGTACTGTACAGTAGGTTCCAGATGGAGAACCTCCTTGAGAAAGAAGGTCCTTCCTCAGGAGAATCTGTCAAGGGGGGTCTGTCCCGAGGAGTGTGAGTTCTGGAAACCAGGTTTGGATGGGCCAGTGTGGTGCAACCAGCAAGACTTGCTCCTCATCCTCCCTGACCTAGCACAGGGTCTATGCAAGAAGACTCACCAGGGAAACGCATACTTGAATCGGGAGGTAACCGAGAGTTCAAAAGTGCACCAGATCAACGAGGGTCCTGACGAGACACAGAGAAATCATGAACAAGAGTAACTGACAAATGAAGCACATAACCATCGCTACTTAAATAGGTGGAGCTGAGTACCAACAGCTGGGCTGTCGACAGAACAGCTGATCCTAGTTAGTGAGTCACGTGATCACAACACAACACAACAGAAGCACGTGGAAGAATGCAAAACAATCCCACGTGACAACATGACAGAAAGAGCGCATGCATCATCAACCATGACAGCATGCCATTCCTTGGTGCTTGCCATTGACATCCCAGGCTCATGTGCAGATTGCAAGTGAGCTGAGACATGCAACAAAAACCTAAATTTTATAACAAAATTTAACATGAAGCTGTTTATAATACCAACAAATAAGAACAATCAGTAAATAAAATCTAATAAAAAAGTGAAATGTGAAGTGCCATGAGAAACTCATGGAATGTCAGTCGCTTAGAAAAAATGAACAGTATTTTACAGTAAATTACAGGAAATTCTCCATTAGATTTCTTACAGTTTTGTAATAGATTTGGACAGTTGCACAGTTTAACCATGGTTAATGTTGTGTTAAATGTTCTCTGTATTTCTTAGTTCTCCTGCATTTGTTCTGTTAATAGGTGTGGATGCCAGTTCACAGGCCAGTACTCATGAACTCACCATTCCAAATGATGCGAGTATAATCCTTTGTGACCCAGTTTTTGGGGAAACTGTATCAAAGATAGGGGTGTAACGATACACTCAAGTCCTGACGATGCACTGAGGTCTTATGAAGCAAAGGAATCTCTCTCTGTGCAACAAAGTGAACATTATTTACAAATGTATTATCTGTAATATCTCTGTGGTAAACAACCGTGTGTGATTTAACAGCCATGAAGCACCATTATGCGGCGTAATACAGGAAAACAGAATTGACTTTTTTGGGTGAAATATACCTTCTACAGTAAGCCGAGTACTGGAAAAAAACAAGTTTAGTATTGCAAGTCATATCGTTTACATAAGCGGTGCACATCGGCACATTTATATTTCACAGTTCACATTATGATGTATCGTTATACCCCTAATCGAAGAAGAATGTAAAGAACAAGCATTGAACTCATTTTAATCTGTCTAACTTTATATTTTCAGCTAATAGGCTGTATAATTGGACGTCAGGGCACCAAAATTAATGAAATACGTCAGATGTCTGGGGCTCAGATCAAAATTGCTAATGCCATGGAGGCGTCATCAGATCGCCAAATCACCATTACTGGAACACCTGCCAACATCAGCCTGGCACAGTATCTTATAAATGCCAGGTGAGATTTAAAGCAAGTAACAGAATAAATGCTAAACAGTGTGTAAGTTCTGAATTAATATGTATTTTAATATATTTATTTTAAAAAATACTGTAATCAAACGTAAAGGAATGCAAAAGTTTAAAGAAAAGTCTTACAGTTACCAAGGCTGAATTTAATTGACGAATAAATAAAGTAAAATTTAAACTTTTATTTTTATTTAGATTTAATTAATTTTTTAAGCCAAAGCTCACTTTTCAATGACCATTACTAAAAACTGTTTCTATATTGTCTTCAAAAATAATTCTATACTGATTTTAGTAGCAGCAGTAGCAGCAGCTGTTTTTTTGTAGTGTAGTTGAATTTGGTGGTGGTCAGTATTGCCAGGATTGCAGTTTTCCTGCACAATTGGGCTATTTTGGAAATGCAGTTGCAGGAAAAAAATCTAAAGTTGCAGTTTGCGCTTTTTGGGGATACTTTCATAATGGGCAAAATGAAAACTCATTTCATCAAACTAAATTACTAATGGCTCTTGACAATAACTTGACGCCTTTTGAAATTAAACTATTGGTCTGTGAAAGAAATGTAACAATGTTTAAATCCACAGATCTGATGCTGTTTGTTTACAATAGAGAGCATGTTGTATCATTTGTTAATACGGTTGCCTAAATAAAAGAATTGTAAACAAACTCATCTAATCTAATCCATGTAAGAAACAAGGTAATCATTTCTACAACAATGTCGGGTTTCTTGCTCAGACCAGTCATTTTGCTTCATAACACCTCAATGTATCATCAGAAGCCATGGCTAATAATGTTGTGTTTTTCTTTTTAGTAATTATAATTGAATACTCTTAAAGGTGCAGTAAATGAATGTCTTCAGAAACAGTTTTTGTTGATATGATAATGATTAAAGCAAATGATCTAAATGTATTTATACTGTATGTATTTTTATGTTCTGGGTTAGGCATATAGACTAAAAAATGTTCGTCAAATTAAAATTTGTCGGGCCGATAATTCCCATAATTTTCTTAAGTAGCCCAAACTGTCTTTCAAGAAATGTAGATTTGTACATCTGCGCACCCCTGTTCACGCAGACAGATCCATCGTTTGCACGTGCGCCACATTCACGTGCACACGAGAGAGTGACAGCAGTAAAAACAGATGCTGAATCAAAACTTTTTAAAATCCTGAATCAATATTGGAGTTACTTTTGCATGCTGGAGGAAGGATGACACCATGGCTGAAGTATTTCTTTTAGACAGGTCATGTTATGTTTTATTTTAGTCACGCAAAGCTCATGTAGATTTTGTTGTATCATGAATAGACTACGCACAGAAGTGTTGTTCAGCCACTGAAATCTTTCCAGCAAAATATTGATGTGACTATTTTTAATTTCATAAGGGACCTTTTACAGCATGGATAATGTAGATTTTTATTTAGTTTAACAACAAAACATAAGTAAACAGCGCTATTCCGCCTAGCCTGCTTTACTGAGCTGATGTTGGTTTTATATTCACATCACATTGGTTCATTTTTGAACTATGACAACCTGTGACACTGTCACTGTATTGGGTCCACGGTCCCTATATTGGGTCTAAGGCCCCTATATTGCTACTTTGAATATTCGGTCTGAAATGTAATGTAAGCATGTAAGAATGGCTTATAATAAGTGTAATTCCTGCACGCTGCCGGCCAAACACTAAGCATAGTCGCTTAAGGACAAAGCGCATGAAAGAGTGAGACCAGCGATCCTTGCATGCATGAAATATTGCACATCATGACAAGTTTTGCTTGCTACACAACTGAAAACGTGCTAGATAATACAGTTTTTCGTTTGGAATTGTAGTATTATAAAGTACTATAAAGTTTTCTATCTGGCGAATGACATGATCTAGTGGGTTGTCTACTGTCATCTTAAAGGCTGATTTGTACTTCTACAACAAGCGCATGCATATGGTCCGACGCAGCCTTCACGCGGTCGCATAGCTCTCGCCGTGGTTGACGCCAACGTACACCTCTGAAGAAATGTAACTACACGTTGCAAGCTTTGTGATTGATCGGCTTAGTAGCTGTGCCGAGTGTAGGCGGTGCTGAGAGCTGCGAGCGCGATGGAGCAAGTGTTTACACGTGTCGAGTCCCGTGAAGGAGCTCCAGATGTTTTGTTTACCTTATGATTAAAGTTGTTGCACGTCCGCTCGTTTCAGCCTCTAAATGAGCGAGTTTTAGCTACTTGTACATTAAGGTAGTGTTCAGAAAAACAAAACACCCGCAAAGAAACTCGATACACAGGAACATAACATAACCTACTGCCAGCTAGCATTTCGGAAGTGCATCACAAACAGCACGCAGAAGTATAAATGCACGGCTACAGAGGCGTGGCTTTGGACAGCAGGGGAGGGGCTATGTTTTCAAAGCTATTATGCAAACGGTTATCATTTTGGCAGATCACCTACTGCACACTTAATAGTATTTAATACTTTTTGCTCCATGGTTACAACATTTTCATTTTGTTGAAAAAATAAAATTGGGGGGGTTAAAACTGATAATGTCACATCCCTGGCTCGTTACTGCTGCTCCAATCACGGTTCTCCCTCTCCATCCACCTCTCACCACACCCGTGAACAATCACCAGAGTACTGATTTCTTGCACCTGCACCCGCAATCACTGCATACCTTAAATACTCACCTTCTTGACTCACTCTTTGGCTGGAATCGAAGTAGGATGTTTCACCTCTTCTTCTCTCCCTCTCCCCCTCGTCTTATACCATGAATGTTTCTCTTCACCTGCGGATGCAAATTACAACTGAATAAGAGAAGTGACCAAGCTTGACTGGTGTTTGGCTGAAGACCTAATGCTTACCATATGAACTGTGGTGACAGCGCTCTCTTACTGCTGCACCATTTACCTGCTTCATCTCTCTGCATCAGCTATCTTGTTTTAATAAATACCCTTAAAAGATAACCATCCTTGTCTGCCTTGTGTGACCGTGACAGATATTACATTCTTAAAATTCACACCTGTAATAACTGAGTGTTTAAAACCGCTTTTATTTACTGTGAACACTCTTATTTGTCAGTCACTGATCATTATGCTCTACATGCTTAAGTGTGTTTTTTCTACTGTGCAGGTTCAGAGACGTGGCAGCCATGTGGACGGACCCTTCAACCATGACCACTATCTGAAGTCACATTATGCTCTATTTATTGAAGATGTTCTGCTCTCTCTTTGAACTCTATTTGGGCCTCATCATTTCTCTTGAAACCTGGGATATAGTCTGAAGTTTGTTTCTCAGGATTACTGAATCGCATTTAGTGTAATTCACCCAATTAAAATTGGTCTGAAAATAGTTCTTGATTAAAAACCAGATGATAGTCAGTGTTTAAAGATTTATTTCAGCCTTCAGAAGGGCCTGATTGTTTAATCTTTGACATTTTTACTTGGCTCAACTTCAGTGATGTTGACTGTGCTTCAAGTAATTGTAATAGTTTATAAAGCAATGTACTTTGTTTACATCTTTGTTTATTACCGTGATGTGCTGTCGTTAGCCCAACGCTCAACCCCCAACCTAGAGGACCAGGACACACACACTATAGACAATTTAGCTTACTCAATTCACCTACAGATGTCACTAGTTCAAAACGTTTATTTTACCGCCATTGTTACCGCCACCGTGGCTGTATCTAGTGCGCTAACAGCTTTTGGCCGCTGGGTGGCACTTTAACCATAGATTTTCAGCTTTGCCTTTCACAATAGGACGGTATATGTGTACTGTACCTTATGTGATGGGGTGTGTTCAATTAAATTATAATTTTGTTGGTTTGTTTTAGTTTTCTTAGCAATATACATCATTTTACACTACTGTTTTAGAAAAGATACAATCCATTGTGAGAAGTATAGCCCTAGGCTGCAAAAATTAAGCAAATATAAGAATTAAGTTTTTTAGCCTTTATAGTGCCCTATTAAATTGCATTAGGGTGAAAATAATGTTTCGATTTGTTTGACCATCATGGTTTGTTTGACCATCATGCGCACAAGATATGAAAACCGCGGCACAGCACACAGTACAAAATAAAATTAAGGTTATCGAGCCGATGGAGCACGTCACCTAATCGCAGTATAACTTGCTTTATAAATAATTATTATTTATTATAGGCTAGGTTACAAATATTTGACTAACTGCCACTACATGAAAAACACTCTCGTGCACTCAAAATAGGTTCCCTTTTGCTATTAATGGCGGTTATGAAATTAAATAAATGAGTATATCCGCACGCGCAGTTAGCCACATGTTCATTCTCTGTTCATTTCTCTTTCACACGCATGCAGAGCGAACAGCCTGCATAAAGAAAAAAAATCTGCTTGTTTAAAAGAGCGCATTATATCCACGAATGTCTAATAATGATAATATTAAGCTAATAATATATCCATAATGCTGGGATGCGTTGTGCTTTGACTGGATATCTAGTTCAAAAGCAAAATTATTACCTATTCACGGCATAGGCTAGCCTATAGTGTGGAAAAATTTAATTCACAATGCAACAACATCCTGGTCTGCATATCACTCTGAAAAAAAAAAATAATCTGTACCTCTGTCCTGCTGCGCTTTAGAAAAATTCAGCATCACAAGCAAAATGACCACCTTCTGTCATATAAGATATATCTACCAATCAGCACAGTTGTCAAGGCTGAATTTCAAGCACTACCAATCATTTTAAACAGAGACATGGTGAATCATTTAAAGAAATTAAATGTTACATTTAGAAAAGTTTTTTGCTGCCTAATGAGTAAGTTAAACACACCTGTTTAAGCTTAGATGCCAAAACTTGGTATTTTAAGTAATGTCAAGTTATATTAACTTAATATCTTTAGTAATGACAACAGCTGGGTTTACAGAGCATAATCAGGGGCGGATTTAACCAATAAGCGAGGTAAGCGACCACTTAGGGCCCCAGGAAGTCTGGGGGCCCACAATAAATACCTAGACGTTTCTATAAATTATATATAATGCCATTTCTATCATATTTTGTAGGATAAGGGTCTAACAAATACAAAGTTACCTTAATTAGAACATCTGTGCAATTGTATCCCCCCACCCCAATCATGGATCAGTCCAGCAGTCAAATCAAATGACAATTTAGTTTTAAAAACCAAATAGTTTATTCATTATTTTTAGTTGTGAACTCATTTTGAGCAAACAAATCTTTTCAAATGTCGAGATTGCGTTAAGACAAAAATATAGAAAGCAAGACTGAGTGATATAAGACGAAGACGGCTAAATAAATAAATACAAATATGAAGAGTGCAAATTACTGTAGGACTTCTGGGTCCCATGACTCGAATGGCTTAGGGACACTAAATCTTATCACTAAATCCGGCTCTGCTCATACTAAACATTCATCATAATCACATTACAAAGTGTACAGTAAACAATGTTATTAACACTATAAGCTTTATTTGTTACAGTAAATAATAAACTATTAGGGGTCTCTGTGTGTTTCATTATTAGACAAACTGTTGAAATTGGGATTCTCTGTGCTGAACATTGCCCCCTTGTGTTGTCTATGATCATCACCACTTTACTGATGAGAGGATGCAGACCTGGTGCAGATGCAATCTGATCTGCATCCAATGCTTTTTAATGGGCTCACCTAACCCCACCCCTAACCCTACCCGTCACAGAGACGTCACTCACTCCATGGAGTGCATTGTGTCTGACATTGCTTCGCAGAGTGATGCAATCTCAGCTTGCTTCATAAAGGCTGCATCCAGACACTATTGGACGAGAGACGTGACCCTGCACCACAAAACCATGCTTAAACTTTGAGCACATGCCCTTTAAAAGGATTGAGCTGTTGAAATTTTGTATTTTGACGTACAAATGAAAAAAAACAATGTTCATTTTAAAATCTCTTCTTTTTTTCTAACCTGAAATTAAAGATTGTCCTAAAAAATATTTAGGGCGCTATATTTGGATATTTTGCAGTTTGATGTATACATGTGGAAGAAAAACACAGTAGTGTTCATTTAAAATTCTCTTAAAAAGGTTCAGGATTTGTATTTTTTTACTTGGAATTGAAGATCATCTCAGAACATTATTCAGCACGCTTCAATGTTGAAATTGTACACAAAAACACAATATTGTTCATTTCAAATTCTCATAGTAACTTTTCTTTTTTACGTAGAATTGAAGATTTAAAAATAGATTTGTGAAATATCTACATGCGTGTATGCACATTTTCTGAGTTTATTATCGATAGATCTGTGTTTAGGTAAAACAATTAGGCTAGTTTTGATTTTTATGTTTTAAATTCAGACATCAAATATTGCAAATAAAGTTTTAGTCTAGATAGTTCAGCACACTACAGACAGCATAATCATATCTGACAGAACAGAGTCTCCTCATTTCTCCAGTGCCTGTGTTCATTCATTTATTTTCTTTTGGCTTAGTCCCTTTATTTATCAGGTCGCAAAGCAGAATGAACTGCCAATTTATCCATCATATGTTTTACACAGCAGCAACCCAATACTAGGAAACACCCATACACTCTCACATGCACACACATACACTACGGTCAATTTAGTTTATTCAACTCACATATAGCACATGTCTTTGGACTGGGGGGAAACCCACGCTAACACATGGAGAACATGCAAATTACACAGAAGTGCCAACTGGCCCTGCCAGTACTTGAACCAGCAACCTTCTTGCTGTGAGGTGGCAGTGCTAACCACTGAGCCACCGTGCTGCCCTAGGTTTGAACATTTACATTTTAATGAAACCAATAAAGAGAAATAACTGCTGTAAATGCGTATAATAAGTTTTATTGTTCATGATCTAAGTGGTCTAGAAACTGTACATTTGTCTACTGCAGACTAGCTTGTGTGCATATGTGTGTGTGTGTGTGTGTGTGTGTGTGTGTGTGTGTGTGTGTGTCTTCAGCTCGACCAGCTTCACACAGAGCCTCACAGATGCAGCAGAGGAAACTCAGGATCAGGATCTGTTCTCCTCAGTTCCTCTGCCACTCCTGCTCTCCTTCTACAAATCATTGACTGCGTTTATCTACACTGAACCTGACAATGCAACCCAAGCCATGACTGCTGGATTCAGATAAGTGTAATGTCACTGGCCACCTGTGCAGTGCAACCAGGGATGGCTCTCAAGATCATCTAAACTGGGCCGATCAGCCGGTGCTGCACTGAGACACCAGCGAATCAGCTGACGGCACTCTGTTACACACAACACCGTCTTCAGAAACACACAACAACACACTTCCGCTCGCTTGCCACGCCATCTCTGAATGTGTCTGAATCTCTTACCTGTTGACAAGCTCCTAGGGAAGGTCAGTCTGCTTCTGGACGTGACAGTCCGTGCGCCTCTGAATGGGAAACGGTCACACAGGATGTTATAGAGCGTCACTCCTACTGACCAGACTGTAGCTGGAGTCGCATTGTAGCGATGTCTGCGAAACCACTCAGGAGGAGCGTATGCAGGAGTGCCTGAGAGACATAAGAAGACCACAAACATCTGCTCAAAATGCTCCAATACAGACAAATTCCCTTTAGTTGATCAGCAGAAGTTCACAAACATCAACAGAACATTTCCTTCTGTAACTCAAACTCACCTGCAAAGTATTTGTAGGCCGAGCGCTTCAGCAGATCTCCACAGCCAAAGTCCAGCAGCTTGATGTCCTGGGACTCTGTGGAGATCAGCAGGTTCTCTGGCTTGACGTCCCGGTGCAGGACGCCGCGGCTCTCGCAGTGTTTTAGCGCCGCGATCAGCTGCACCAGCACTTTCTTGGCCAGACGCTCGTCCAGACAGCCGTTCTCCTCACAGTAGCTCTGGACATCTTGGCAAGGATCCAGTCGCTCCAGGATCAGGATGTAGCGTCTGGGACGGTCAAACCAGTCCAGCAGCTGCAGGACACTGGGGCAGGCAGGAGCTGATGTGACGCGGGTCATCAATGCCACCTCCAACGGCAGCCGACCCTGACCGTCCTGCAGGACAAACCCTCCATTACATCCAGAACTGAATCAAACACGGCAAACACAACAGATTCACATCAAAACATACAACTTTCAGTCGCTCGGGGGTCCGGTCCTTCGACACGTACTTGATGGCCACCTGCAGACAGAAAAAGCAGAGTAAATCACACCTGCCTGATTGTGACACATGACATTAACTGACAGCAACATTTCTAAAGCATGTCTGAAAGAAGGAGGGAAGAAAATCTCTTACTGGCAGTCCATCAGACCTGCGGATCCCAGCAAACACAGAGCCGAATCCACCTCGTCCCAGCAACGGGCCCTTCAGGTACAAGTCTGCAACACAGAAGAGCACAAGAAATGAAGAAAAAAGAGAAAGAGAAAACATGCTGCGGTCTCTTCAATGACAAATCATTTCCTAACTGAGCCATAAGATCTAGAAGATGAGCTGTGCTGACCTCTGCGAGAGCGTTTGGCTGGTCTCCTGGACGAGGTGGACGGCGTTTGCTGGCTGCTGCTCTGCCGTTTCCTCTTGCTGTTCCTCTGGTCTGTGGATGCAGAATCAGCCAAATGTGAAGGTAGAGGAGCCAAATAACCAGGAAGCTCAGTGGTGCCGTCCCGTGTGTCTGTGTATATCAAAACATTTTTAATAAATCTTTTTTGTTAACTTCTGTAATCCTTTTCATATTAGTCAAACATCGTACAGCATCATACAGTGATATACAATGAGAAACAAATGAAATATTGAAAACACTCACCTCCTCTTTCTTCACCCATGTGGGACATGGACAATCTCCTCCAACCTGCAATAAAACAGACAAATACAGACAAATATGAAAATAAATGTAAAACAAAGTAAAGAAAAAGAAGAACAAAACCAAATGAAAAATAACAAAAATGTGTTTAAAAAAATTATCAGAAAAAAGAACTAAAATAAAGATGGTCAAAGAAATTGTGCTCTTTAAAATAAGTCTTCTCCTCAGAAATCCTCGAACAGCTTCAGAAATCTCCGGATTCGCACACAAATGCTCTGCAAAGTCGCCTCGTCTCTCCACCAACAGATTGCGATGGGTTTGATGTTTTTATATGCAGTTAGAATTCATATCAAAACACGCGTTGCTATAGCAACTACAATTGTAATAATCGTGACCTTGCGTGCCTGACATATTTTTAATTTTATAATTATAATTCAAGGAATTATTCGATTACCTAAATTTTAATGATTAATCATTAATTAATAATAATAATTAATTAATCATCGCAGCCAGTGGACTAGAGTAAAATCGTTCACTTCATATTTATTTTTTTTCTGTTTAAAATGCGTGAAAAGACAAAAGGGGAGATAAAACAGACTTGTTCTTATTAAAAGCTCTTGCTATAAAATTAAATAACTATCATTTTCAATAGGCCAATCAGCTTTCAGCAAATCATCGCGTCATCACTTACATTAGTAGAAGAGAAATCTTTACATTTATCGAAAATCGCACAGAAATTCAAGTAAATAAAGTTTTTAAAAAACATTACTAAACAAACGAGCTCTTCTATAAATGTAACTTACCATAATGATGAAGGTGTGGACGACGATGATATTGTTCTCCATTCGTGAGATCTACAGGCATCATAAACTGCTTTCAGAAAAATTATTGGATTATTTTCTGAGGAACAGATTTGAAGGATTTTATTCAGCTAAATTTCATATTATTGGCGATTCAAGCTAAAGCAGGGCATTACGAAAGGTCATGTGACTGATGTCCCTGACGTCACTCCTCGCGTAATAAATGTATGGCCACAGTTAAGGTATTTTAATAAATTATATTTTAAATGAAATTACTTGTATAATAATAAAAACAACAATAATATTAAATTAAATAAGACTTTTAGTATTTCACATGTGATGTGATTTGGTGTTGATTGATCGTGTCTGTTTTTTCATTGTAAATAGAAATTAAACTCCAGGAATATATTAATGCGTGTGCATATTGTTTTGTCATGCTGAGGTGCGAGAACAGCTGTTCAAATGAGCCATTCTTTTATTTGAGTTGATATAGCTCTATCAGTGTATGGCGATGACGCAGTATTGATGAAAGCTGAATTTGGCCTTTTAAAAATTATCCCGGAAAATTATTTGTAAATAAATGTTTAATTTTATAACAAGAGCTTTTAATTGGAATTAGTCGGATTTATACCCCTTTTTGTCTATTTGTCTATTACAATTGTAGTTGCTATAGCAACGCGTGTTTTGATATGAATTCTAACTGCATATAAAAACATCAAACCCATCGCAATCTGTTGGTGGAGAGACGAGGCGACTTTGCAGAGCATTTGTGTGCGAATCCTGAGATTTCTGAAGCTGTTCGAGGATTTCTGAGAGAAGAAGACTTATTTTAAAGAGCACAATTTCTTTGACCATCTTTATTTTAGTTCTTTTTTTAAATTATTTTTTTAAACACATTTTTTGTTATTTTTCATTTGGTTTTGTTCTTCTTTTTCTTTACTTTGTTTTACATTTATTTTCATATTTGTCTGTATTTGTCTGTTTTATTGCAGGTTGGAGGAGATTGTCCATGTCCCACATGGGTGAAGAAAGAGGAGGTGAGTGTTTTCAATATTTCATTTGTTTCTCATTGTATATCACTGTATGATGCTGTACGATGTTTGACTAATATGAAAAGGATTACAGAAGTTAACAAAAAAGATTTATTAAAAATGTTTTGATATACACAGACACACGGAATGGCACCACTGAGCTTCCTGGTTATTTGGCTCCTTTACCTTCACATTTGGCTGATTCTGCATCCACAGACCAGAGGAACAGCAAGAGGAAAAGGCAGAGCAGCAGCCAGCAAACGCCGTCCACCTCGTCCAGGAGACCAGCCAAACGCTCTCGCAGAGGTCAGCACAGCTCATCTTCTAGATCTTATGGCTCAGTTAGGAAATGATTTGTCATTGAAGAGACCGCAGCATGTTTTCTCTTTCTCTTTTTCTTCATTTCTTGTGCTCTTCTGTGTTGCAGACTTGTACCTGAAGGGCCCGTTGCTGGGACGAGGTGGATTCGGCTCTGTGTTTGCTGGGATCCGCAGGTCTGATGGACTGCCAGTAAGAGATTTTCTTCCCTCATTCGTTCAGACATGCTTTAGAAATGTTGCTGCCAGTTAATGTCATGTGTCACAATCAGGCAGGTGTGATTTACTCTGCTTTTTCTGTCTGCAGGTGGCCATCAAGTATGTGTCGAAGGACCGGACCCCCGAGCGACTGAAAGTTGTATGTTTTGATGTGAATCTGTTGTGTTTGCCGTGTTTCATTCAGTTCTGGGTGTAATGGAGGGTTTGTCCTGCAGGACGGTCAGGGTCGGCTGCCGCTGGAGGTGGCATTGATGACCCGCGTCACGTCAGCTCCTGCCTGCCCCAGTGTCCTGCAGCTGCTGGACTGGTTTGACCGTCCCAGACGCTACCTCCTGATCCTGGAGCGACCGGATCCTTGCCAAGATCTCCAGAGCTACTGTGAGGAGAACGGCTGTCTGGACGAGCGTCTGGCCAAGAAAGTGCTGGTGCAGCTGATCGCGGCGCTAAAACACTGCGAGAGCCGCGGCGTCCTGCACCGGGACGTCAAGACAGAGAACCTGCTGATCTCCACAGAGTCCCAGGACATCAAGCTGCTGGACTTTGGCTGTGGAGATCTGCTGAAGCGCTCGGCCTACAAATACTTTGCAGGTGAGTTTGAGTTACAGAAGGAAATGTTCTGTTGATGTTTGTGAACTTCTGCTGATCAACTAAAGAGAATTTGTCTGTACTGGAGCATTTTGAGCAGATGTTTGTTGTCTTCTTATGTCTCTCAGGCACTCCTGCATACGCTCCTCCTGAGTGGTTTCGCAGACATCGCTACAATGCGACTCCAGCTACAGTCTGGTCAGTAGGAGTGACGCTCTACAACATCCTGTGTGACCGTTTCCCATTTAGAGGCGCACGGACTGTCACGTCCAGAAGCAGACTGACCTTCCCTAGGAGCTTGTCAACAGGTAAGAGATTCAGACACATTCAGAGATGGCGTGGCGAGCGAGCAGAAGTGTGTTGTTGTGTGTTTCTGAAGACGGTGTTGTGTGTAACAGAGTGCCGTCAGCTGATTCGCTGGTGTCTCAGTGCAGCACCGGCTGATCGGCCCAGTTTAGATGATCTTGAGAGCCATCCCTGGTTGCACTGCACAGGTGGCCAGTGACATTACACTTATCTGAATCCAGCAGTCATGGCTTGGGTTGCATTGTCAGGTTCAGTGTAGATAAACGCTGTCAATGATTTGTAGAAGGAGAGCAGGAGTGGCAGAGGAACTGAGGAGAACAGATCCTGATCCTGAGTTTCCTCTGCTGCATCTGTGAGGCTCTGTGTGAAGCTGGTCGAGCTGAAGACACACACACACACACACACACACACACACACACATGCACACAAGCTAGTCTGCAGTAGACAAATGTACAGTTTCTAGACCACTTGTTAAATGTTAAATAAATCATGAACAATAAAACTTATTATACGCATTTACAGCAGTTATTTGTCTTTATTGGTTTCATTAAAATGTAAATGTTCAAACCTAGGGCAGCACGGTGGCTCAGTGGTTAGCACTGTCACCTCACAGCAAGAAGGTCGCTGGTTCAAGTACTGGCAGGGCCAGTTGGCATTTCTGTGTAATTTGCATGTTCTCCATGTGTTAGCGTGGATTTCCCCCCAGTCCAAAGACTTGTGCTATATGTGAGTTGAATAAACTAAATTGACCATAGTGTATGTGTGTGCATGTGAGAGTGTATGGGTGTTTCCCAGTATTGGGTTGCTGCTGTGTAAAACATATGATGGATAAATTAGCAGTTCATTCTGCTTTGCGACCTGATAAATAAAGGGACTAAGCCAAAAGAAAATAAATGAATGAACACAGGCACTGGAGGAATGAGGAGACTCTGTTCTGTCAGATATGATTATGCTGTCTGTAGTGTGCTGAACTATCTAGACCAAAACTTTATTTGCAATATTTGATGTCTGAATTTAAAACATAAAAATCAAAACTAGCCTAATTGTTTTACCTAAACACAGATCTATCGATAATAAACTCAGAAAATGTGCATACACGCATGTAGATATTTCACAAATCTATTTTTAAATCTTCAATTCTAGGTAAAAAAGAAAAGTTACTATGAGAATTTGAAATGAACAATATTGTGTTTTTGTGTACAATTTCAACATTGAAGCGTGCTGAATAATGTTTTGAGATGATCTTCAATTCCAAGTAAAAAAATACAAATCCTGAACTTTTTAAGAGAATTTTAAATGAACACCACTGTGTTTTTCTTCCACATGTATACATCAAACTGCAAAATATCCAAATATAGCGCCCTAAATATTTTTTTAGGACAATCTTCAATTTCAGATTAGAAAAAAAGAAGAGATTTTAAAATGAACATTGTTTTTTTCATTTGTACGTCAAAGTACAAAATTTCAACAACTCAATCCTTTTAAAGGGCATGTGCTCAAAGTTTAAGCGTGGTTTTGTGGTGCAGGGTCACGTCTCTCGTCCAATAGTGTCTGGATGCAGCCTTTATGATGCAAGCTGAGATTGCATCACTCAGCGATGCAATGTCAGACACAATGCACTCAATGGAGTGAGTGACGTCTCTGTGACGGGTAGGGTTAGGGGTGGGGTTAGGTGAGCCCATTAAAAAGCATTGGATGCAGATCAGATTGCATCTGCACCAGGTCTGCATCCTCTCTTCAGTAAAGTGGTGATGATCATAGACAACACAAGAGGGCAATGTTCAGCACAGAGAATCCCAATTTCAACAGTTTGTCTAATGCAGGGGTGTCCAAACTTTTTGGGCCGAGGGCCAGATACAAAAAAAAAACGTTGTCCCGGGCCACATTTTACATGCATCACACAGACACATATATATTTACACACACACACACACGCACACACACACATACATACATATATATATATATATATATATATATATATATATATATATATATATATATATATATATATATTAGATTTGCTGACAAGTCTTCAATTCGTCGTCCAACTGTGTTTCTAGAAAGACTTACGTTTTTAAAATCTTGAATCTTCTCTGGGCAAATTATATTTGCAACACTCATCAGACACTCCTTTATAAATTTTCCTTCGGTGAAGGGTGCAGAAGTGAGACTTTTCTTCCTTTCTTTTGTCCATTATTTCTGTTTATTAAATTGTCATGCATATAAAACAATAGTGCAAAATAAATTTTTCTTACTGCAATGCTTCATTTTTGTTTGATGCAAACCATAAATTTATTTTTCATAATGTAACAGTAAGACATTTTATAGCAGATAACATTCAAGCACATTCAAGGCAGAATGATAATGAGAAATGTTATTCTTTGTTAGTATTATTGTCATCTTCGTCATCATAAATATTTTATAATTATTAGACATTCATTTTGGAATTATTGCACAAATATCAATAAGTCATAACAGAATTAGTTACTTGTTTCTGGTTTTTGTTAGTCCTAATTGATGTTGTTTTCAAATACAATAAATCCGTTAATATACAATTTGCAGTGGTGCTCATTCATTTTTGGTGGGTGCTCCTAATTTCTTTCTGGTTCTCCGACATTTTCTTAAGTCGGGAGCACTGGTGCTACCAGGTAAACAAGTTTATTTCAAGCTCTGCATTAGACAAATAATGTTTTTTAATTTATTTATTAATTGTTCTGTCATTTATTTACAGTGTAAAAAAATTCACTTATTTTTAAGCACAAAGAAATGGACTATTGTTTGTTTCTAATATTATTATGTGCTGTGTTAATTGGTTACTGAGCAGCAATAAATAACACTGTAAAATTTAGGGAGTTTTCATCTTATTTTCTAAACTAGTGGTGTTTGAAATTAATGAATGCATAATAATCGTGATAACCATGAAACCGTGATTATTTCTCAGACTATAATCGTACAACCAAATTCTATAATCGTTGCATCCCTACTTTTAATATTATATTCCTTCATTACTGCAACTGATTCCTGGCAAATTAAACAGACACATTTCCCGCTGACCTCTGTGAAGAAATATTCTTTGCCCCAACGTGACTGAAATTTCCTGCACTCACTGTTGATTTTCCTTTTTCTTGCTTGCACCATGGCTCGCCAAAACGTGGTTATCAATAATGTTTCCTTCAGTTTTGGTCGGTTGGTTTTACGTCATGACAGGAAAGGCTGCCTAATTGAAGGCATGTAATAGCGACACCCGGTGGTTATTTATTGAATTACGTTCATTTTTGTATAGCGGGCCAGATTCTATTAATGTTTATTAAAAGCCTTGCGGGCCGCCACAAAACTGATTGCGGGCCGCAGATGGCCCGCGGGCCGTACTTTGGACATCTCTGGTCTAATGAAACACACAGAGACCCCTAATAATTTACCATTTACTGTAACAAATAAAGCTTATAGTTTTACACTTTGTAATGTGATTATGATGAATGTTTATTATGAGCAGAGCCGGATTTAGTGATCTGGGCTGGGGGCCCTAAGCCATTCGAGTCATGGGACCCAGAAGTCCTACAGTAATTTGCACTCTTCATGTTTGTATTTATTTATTTAGCCGTCTTCATCTTATATCACTCAGTCATGCTTTCTATATTTTTGTCTTAAGGCAATCTCGACATTTGAAAAGATTTGTTTGCTCAAAATGAGTTCACAACTAAAAATAATGAATAAACTATTTGGTTTTTAAAACTTAATTGTCATTTGATTTGACTGCCGGACTGATCCATGATTGGGGTGGGGGATACAATTGCACAGATGTACTAATTAAGGTAAATTTGTATTTGTTAGACCCTTATCCTACAAAATATGATAGAAATGGCATTATATATAATTTATAGAAACGTCTCGGTATTTATTGTGCGCCCCCTAGACTTCCTGGGGCCCTAAGCGGTCGCTTACCTCGCTTATTGGTTAAATCCGCCCCTGATTATGCTCTGTAAACTCTGCTGTTGTCATTACTAAAGATATTAAGTTAATATAACTTGACATTACTTAAAATACCAAGTTTTGGCATCAAAGCTTAAACAGGTGTGTTTAACTTACTCATTAGGCAGCAAAAAACTTTTCTAAATGTAACATTTAATTTCTTTAAATGATTCACCATGTCTCTGTTTAAAATGATTGGTAGTGCTTAAAATTCAGCCTTGACAACTGTGCTGATTGGTAGATATATCTTATATGACAGAAGGTGGTCATTTTGCTTGTGATGCTGAATTTTTCTAAAGCGCAGCAGGACAGAGGCACAGATTTTTAATTTTTTTCAGAGTGATATGCAGACCAGGATGTTGTTGCATTGTGAATTAAATTTTTCCACACTATAGGCTAGCCTATGCCGTGAATAGGTAATAATTTTGCTTTTGAACTAGATATCCAGTCAAAGCACAACACATCCCAGCATTATGGATATATTATTAGCTTAATATTATCATTATTAGACATTCGTGGATATAATGCGCTCTTTTAAACAAGCAGATTTTTTTTCTTTATGCAGGCTGTTCGCTCTGCATGCGTGTGAAAGAGAAATGAACAGAGAATGAACATGCGGCTAACTGTGCGTGCGGATATACTCATTTATTTAATTTCATAACCGCCATTAATAGCAAAAGAGAACCTATTTTGAGTGTTTTTCATGTAGTGGCAGTTGGTCAAATATTTGTAACCTAGCCTATAATAAATAATAGTTATTGATAAAGAAAGGTATACTGCGATCAGGTGACGTGCTCCATCGGCTCGATAACCTTAATATTATTTTGTACTGTGTGCTGTGCCGCGATTTTCATATCTTGTGCGCATGATGGTCAAACAACCCATGATGGTCAAACAAACCATGATGGTCAAACAAATCGAAACATTATTTTCACCCTAATGCAATTTAATAGGGCACTATAAAGGCTAAAAAACTTAATTCTTATATTTGATTAATTTTTGCAGCCTAGGGCTATACTTCTCACAATGGATTGTGTCTTTTCTAAAACAGTAGTGTAAAATGATGTATATTGCTAAGAAAGCTAAAACAAACCAACAAAATTATAATTTAATTGAACCCACCCCATCACATAAGGCACAGTACACATATACCGTCCTATTGTGAAAGGCAAAGCTGAAAATCTATGGTTAAAATGCCACCCAGCGGCCAAAAG
The DNA here is from genome assembly GCA_903798195.1 of Danio kyathit. Lineage (NCBI taxonomy): Eukaryota > Metazoa > Chordata > Actinopteri > Cypriniformes > Danionidae > Danio > Danio kyathit. The sequence continues at coordinate 23,532,198 of LR812524.1, read as the reverse complement.
CTGTTGGCGCACTAGATACAGCCACGGTGGCGGTAACAATGGCGGTAAAAGAAACGTTTTGAACTAGTGACATCTGTAGGTAAATTGGGTAAGCTAAATTGTCTATAGTGTGTGTGTCCTGGGCCTCCAGGTTGGGGGTTAAGCGTTGGGCTAACGGCAGCACATCACAGTAATAAACAAAGATGTAAACAAAGTACATTGCTTTATAAACTATTACAATTACTTGAAGCACAGTCAACATCACTGAAGTTGAGCCAAGTAAAAATGTCAAAGATTAAACAATCAGGCCCTTCTGAAGGCTGAAATAAATCATTAAACACTGACTATCATCTGGTTTTTAATCAACAACTGTTTTCAGACCAAAGAATATCCTGTTTTTTGATGGAATGAATGATTTTAATTGGGTGAATTACACTAAATGCGATTCAGTAATCCTGAGAAACAAACTTTAGACTATATCCCAGGTTTCAAGAGAAATTATCAGGCCCAAATAGAGTTCAAAGAGAGAGCAGAACATCTTCAATAAATAGAGCATAATGTGACTTCAGAAAGTGGTCAAGGTTGAAGGGTCCGTCCACATGGCTGCCACATCTCTGAACCTGCACAGTAGAAAAAACACACTTAAGCCATACCTGCCAACACTCCCGTTTTTCCCGGGAGTCTCCCGTATTTCAGACCCGTCTCCCGTATTGGTCTGTCTCCCGGTAAACTCCCGGAATTCCCCCGCCCCCCGCTCCTCAGAATTTTGGTACAGTCCAGGCTGAAACTTGGCGCTTGTGCTCTTCCGGTGACGGTCGCGCGCTACAGTTCGCGCGCCCCCAGCTCCCTAAACCTCTCACTCCTCTCGTTCCCCGCTCTTCAGTTTGCGCCAGTGCGACAAATTTTCAAAAAAGCGACTAGCGACAAATCTAGCGACTTTTTTGTGTGTTACTGGCGATTTTTATAGACTGTCGTTTGTCCATTACTGTACCGTCCCTACTCTTCTCAACGAGCCTCCCCTGCAGCCTGAGAGCAGAGCACCTCTCAGCGTACCGACGGCAAATGATTTAGAACAGGTGGCAGTTTGAAGGTGTTTCCCTTGTACAGTCAACCCGATCTGCTTCTCCTTTATTTTAACAATTTAATTTGACCGTTTATTCTTGTTGCACAATCAGAGATGTTTTAAGTGTGAGTTTCAGAACTTGTCTGAGTATATTACGTCTGAGAGATTACTGCAAATTCACCACTCATCTATAATGATATACTGTACTCAAACAGCAATACATTTAGTTAAATTGACAAGCTTACATAAAGCGTAGTGCGAATATAAAATACCCCATTTATTTACCATAGGCTGTTAAACAAACAGAAATGGTAGAACGCGATGACGTCAGTAATATGCAAATTAGCGTATGACGTAATTTACGTGTGGGGGGGGGGGGGGGGGGGGTCTCCCGGAATTTACGAATCAAATGTTGGCAGGTATGTAGAGCATAATGATCAGTGACTGACAAATAAGAGTGTTCACAGTAAATAAAAGCGGTTTTAAACACTCAGTTATTACAGGTGTGAATTTTAAGAATGTAATATCTGTCACGGTCACACAAGGCAGACAAGGATGGTTATCTTTTAAGGGTATTTATTAAAACAAGATAGCTGATGCAGAGAGATGAAGCAGGTAAATGGTGCAGCAGTAAGAGAGCGCTGTCACCACAGTTCATATGGTAAGCATTAGGTCTTCAGCCAAACACCAGTTAAGCTTGGTCACTTCTCTTATTCAGTTGTAATTTGCATCCGCAGGTGAAGAGAAACACGGTATAAGACGAGGGGGAGAGAGAGAGAAGAAGAGGTGAAACATCCTACTTCGATTCCAGCCAAAGAGTGAGTCAAGAAGGTGAGTATTTAAGGTGTGCAGTGATTGCGGGTGCAGGTGCAAGAAATCAGTACTCTGGTGATTGTTCACGGGTGTGGTGAGAGGTGGATGGAGAGGGAGAACCGTGATTGGAGCAGCAGGAACGAGCCGGGGATGTGACAATATCAGTTTTAACCCCCCCAATTTTATTTTTTCAACAAAATGAAAATGTTGTAACCATGGAGCAAAAAGTATTAAATACTATTAAGTGTGCAGTAGGTGAGCTGCCAAAATGATAACCGTTTGCATAATAGCTTTGAAAACATAGTCCCTCCCCTGCTGTCCAAAGCCACGCCTCTGTAGCCGCGCATTTATACTTCTGCATGCTGTTTGTGATGCACTTCCGAAATGCTAGCTGGCAGTAGGTTATGTTATGTTCCTGTGTATCGAGTTTCTTTGCGGGTGTTTTGTTTTTCTGAACACTACCTTAATGTACAAGTAGCTAAAACTCGCTCATTTAGAGGCTGAAACGAGCGAACGTGCAACAACTTTAATCATAAGGTAAACAAAACATCTAGAGCTCCTTCACGGGACTCGACACGTGTAAACACTTGCTCCATCGCGCTCGCAGCTCTCAGCACCGCCCACACTCGGCACAGCTACTAAGCCGATCAATCACAAAGCTTGCAACGTGTAGTTACATTTCTTCAGAGGTGTACGTTGGCGTCAACCACGGCGAGAGCTTTGCGACCGCGTGAAGGCTGCGCCGGACCATATGCATGCGCTTGTTGTAGAAGTACAAATCAGCCTTTAAGATGACAGTAGACAACCCACTAGATCATGTCATTCGCCAGATAGAAAACTTTATAGTACTTTATAATACTACAATTCCAAATGAAAAACTGTATTATCTAGCACGTTTTCAGTTGTGTAGCAAGCAAAACTTGTCATGATGTGCAATATTTCATGCATGCAAGGATCGCTGGTCTCACTCTCTCATGCGTTTTGTCCTAAAGCGACTATGCTTAGTGTTTGGCCGGCAGCGGGCAGGAATTACACTTATTATAAGCCATTCTTACATGCTTACATTACATTTCAGATCGAATATTCAAAGTAGCAATATAGGGGCCTTAGACCCAATATAGGGACCGTGGACCCAACATAGTGACAGTGTCACAGGTTGTCATAGTTCAAAAATGAACCAATGTGATGTGAATATAAAACCAACATCAGCTCAGTATAGCAGGCTAGGCGGAATAGCGCTGTTTACTTATGTTTTGTTGTTAAACTAAATAAAAATCTACATTATCCATGCTGTAAAAGGTCCCTTATGAAATTGAAAATAGTCACATCAATATTTTGCTGGAAAGATTTCAGTGGCTGAACAACACTTCTATGCGTTTAGCCTATTCATGATAACAACAAAATTTACATGAGCTTTGTGTGACTAAAATAAATCATAACATGACCTGTCTAAAAGAAATACTTCAGCCATGGTGTCATCCTTCCTCCAGCATGCAAAAGGAACTCCAATATTGATTCAAAGTTTTGATTCAGCATCTGTTTTTGTTTTGTTTTACTGCTGTCACTCTCTCGTTTGCACGTGAATGCGGCGCAAAGCACGTGCAAACGATGGATCTGTCTGCGTAAACAGGGGTGCGCAGATGTACAAATCTACATTTCTTGAAAGACAGTTTGGGCTACTTAAGAAAATTATGGGAATTATCGGCCCGACAAATTTTAATTAAATTTTTCAGTTTAACATTTTTTAGTCTATATGCCTTACCCAGAACATAAAAATACATACAGTATAAATACATTTAGATCATTTGCTTTAATCATTATCATATCAACAAAACTGTTTCTGAAGACATTCATTTACTGCACCTTTAAGAGTATTCAATTATAATTACTAAAAAGAAAAACACAACATTATTAGCCATGGCTTCTGATGATACATTGAGGTGTTATGAAGCAAAATGACTGGTCTGAGCAAGAAACCCGACATTGTTGTAGAAATGATTACCTTGTTTCTTACATGGATTAGATTAGATGAGTTTGTTTACAATTCTTTTATTTAGGCAACCGTATTAACAAATGATACAACATGCTCTCTATTGTAAACAAACAGCATCAGATCTGTTGATTTAAACACTGTTACATTTCTTTCACAGACCAATAGTTTAATTTCAAAAGGCGTCAAGTTATTGTCAAGAGCCATTAGTAATTTAGTTTGATGAAATGAGTTTTCATTTTGCCCATTATGAAAGTATCCCCAAAAAGCGCAAACTGCAACTTTTGATTTTTTCCTGCAACTGCATTTCCAAAATAGCCCAATTGTGCAGGAAAACTGCAATCCTGGCAATACTGACCACCACCAAATTCAACTGCACTACAAAAAAAACAGCTGCTACTACTGCTGCTACTGCTGCTACTAAAAATCAGTATAGAATTATTTTTGAAGACAATATAGAAACAGTTTTTAGTAATGGTCATTGAAAAGTGAGCTTTGGCTTAAAAAATTAATTTAATCTAAATAAAAATAAAAGTTTAAATTTTACTTTATTTATTCGTCAATTAAATTCAGCCTTGGTAACTGTAAGACTTTTCTTTAAACTTTTGCATTCCTTTACGTTTGATTACAGTATTTTTTTAAATAAATATATTAAAATACATATTAATTCAGAACTTACACACTGTTTAGCATTTATTCTGTTACTTGCTTTAAATCTCACCTGGCATTTATAAGATACTGTGCCAGGCTGATGTTGGCAGGTGTTCCAGTAATGGTGATTTGGCGGTCTGATGACGCCTCCATGGCATTAGCAATTTTGATCTGAGCCCCAGACATCTAACGTATTTCATAAATTTTGGTGCCCTGACGTCCAATTATACAGCCTATTAGCTGAAAATATAAAGTTAGACAGATTAAAATGAGTTCAATGCTTGTTCTTTACATTCTTCTTTGATTAGGGGTATAACGATACATCATAATGTGAAACTGTGAAATATAAATGTGCCGATGTGCTCCGCTTATGTAAACGATATGACTTGCAATACTAAACTTGTTTTTTTCCAGTACTCGGCTTACTGTAGAAGGTATATTTCACCCAAAAAAGTCAATTCTGTTTTCCTGTATTATGCTGCATAATGGTGCTTCATGGCTGTGAAATCACACACGTCTGTTTACCACAGAGATATTACAGATAATACATTTGTAAATAATGTTCACTTTGTTGCACAGAGAGAGATTCCTTTGCTTCATAAGTGCCTCAGTGCATCGTCAGGACTTGAGTGTATCGTTACACCCCTATCTTTGATACAGTTTCCCCAAAAATTGGGTCACAAAGGATTATTCTCGCATCATTTGGAATGGTGAGTTCATGAGTACTGGCCTGTGAACTGGCATCCACACCTATTAACAGAACAAATGCAGGAGAACTGAGAAATACAGAGAACATTTAACACAACATTAGCCATGGTTAAACTGTGCAACTGTCCAAATCTGTTACAAAACTGTAAGAAATCTAATGGAGAATTTCCTGTAATTTACAGTAAAATACTGTTCATTTTTTCTAAGCGACTGACATTCCATGAGTTTCTCATGGCACTTCACATTTTACTTTTTTATTAGATTTTATTTACTGATTGTTCTTATTTGTTGGTATTATAAACAGCTTCATGTTAAATTTTGTTATAAAATTTAGGTTTTTGTTGCATGTCTCAGCTCACTTGCAATCTGCACATGAGCCTGGGATGTCAATGGCAAGCACCAAGGAATGGCATGCTGTCATGGTTGATGATGCATGCGCTCTTTCTGTCATGTTGTCATGTGGGATTGTTTTGCATTCTTCCACATGCTTCTGTTGTGTTGTGTTGTGATCACGTGACTCACTAACTAGGATCAGCTGTTCTGTCGACAGCCCAGCTGTTGGTACTCAGTTCCACCTATTTAAGTAGCGATGGTTATGTGCTTCATTTGTCAGTTACTCTTGTTCATGATTTCTCTGTGTCTCGTCAGGACCCTCGTTGATCTGGTGCATTTTTGGACTCTCGGTTACCTCCCGATTCAAGTATGCGTTTCCCTAGTGAGTCTTCTTGCATAGACCCTGTGCTAGGTCAGGGAGGATGAGGAACAAGTCTTGCTGGTTGCACCACACTGGCCCATCCAAACCTGGTTTCCAGAACTCAGACTCCTCGGGACAGACCCCCCTTGACAGATTCTCCTGAGGAAGGACCTTCTTTCTCAAGGAGGTTCTCCATCTGGAACCTACTGTACAGTACATCCAGATCTCTGGAACCTTTATGTGTGATCCAAAGACATACACGGAAAACTTAAGTGACCTACCAGCATTGGTAGCTGACCTCTCATGCCCTTTTGGGATCACTCTGTGGTCCTCTCCACACTGCAAAGAGAGCCGCTTGATTCAGTATCTTTAAGTTTTTTTTTGAAGACAGCTCTGCTGATCACACTGGCTTCTATCAAGAGAGTCAGGGACCTGGAGGTATTTTCTGTCAGCAAATCACGCTTGGAATTTGGGCCAGCTAACTCTCGTATTGTCCTAAGACTCTGGCCTGGCTATGTGCCCAAGGTTCCTACCACTCCATTTCCAGATCAGGTAGTGAGTCTTCAACCATTGCTCCTGGAGGAGGCATACCCAACCCTCCATTGCTGTGACGAGGTCGCACACTGCGTGTTTACGTGGCCCACACAGAGCATTCTCTTGTCTGTTTTTTTTTTGTTTTGCTTTTTGTCTATTTTGGCAGTCGGCAGAAGGGAAGTGCCATTTCCAAGCAGAGGTTGCTATACTGGGTTGTGGATGCCATCGCCCTTGTGTATCATACCCAAGGCAAGATGTGTCCCCAGGGATAAGTGCACACTCAACTAGAAGTCCCGCCTCCTGGGCATTAGCACGCAGAGCCTCTCTAACAGACAACTGTAGAGCTGCGGGCTGGGCAACACCTAATACATTTGCGAGATTCTACTATCTCTGAGTGGAGCCAGTTTCCTCCTGGTTGCTGGGTAACACCATACAGTCAAGAATCAAAAACCAGCCATTTTTAAGCTTGGTGTTAGAAATGCTTGCTGCACCATGATCCTTAACCAGGAGTTATGTGTGCTTATACTGCTCTGCTAGTTTGAGTTCCCTGCTAGTGAAACTTAGAGAGTTCCTCCAATGCCCCAACACCCATCTCGGTGGAGGAGCCAAGTGTTAGGTTGTCTGGTATGACCTCTTGGTCAACCCACATTCTGGGGATCAGTGCCTGCTATGAGTGGTCCCCATTTTCAGGTGACCCCATAAGCCGCATTCAGTCACGGTGAATCCTCCTTCACATGCGGATCGGTTTCTTCTCTACTAGCTAACCATATTTCACATGTTGCGCTCCTTTTAATAGGGTTAGGCCATATGCTTATATTGTCACAAGTTCTCCCCATTAAGGTAGCAATTGGCCTGCGCAGCATCCTTCCCCTTTGGGACTGGAATGCTTTCCCAACATACTGTCATATCAGAGTCAGACCAAGAGAAGTTGAATGGTTGCGTAACAGATTCAGCTGCTGTGGTGTTTTCCATACATTTCCCTTAGAGGATTATCACAGATTAATGTGTGATCTGTAAAAATGACCTGTTCACATTTTTTGGACTTAGACTTACGCATTTCAACAGCAATATTATTATCCACATGAACTGGAATTTGCTGAGACTTTTTTTCAGTATGTTAATGAACTTCCAACTGAAATAGAATATTGAGTAGGGGGCGGGGCTTTCATTTTGTGCATTATATTCTAGTAGCAAACTAATGAGAAGTGGGGTGTGGTTAAGAATATTGTAGCTGAAGCTGTCAAACTGACGTCAACAGAGAAAAACCATCACTCCAATCATGAAAGCAGATGGTCAGACTTTGATTGAAGATTACCAAAATCATTATTTTTCAGTGTATGAACAGATTATTTGAAAATAAAAATGTGCTCGCTTAAAAAATCATAGTAAATTTTGATTTCACACAGCCTTTAACACAGTTCCTAAACTAATGTGCTGCAGTAAAGTTGTACAAGGTTCATATGGTACAAGCTGTGGCTCTTAGAACCAATTTACAAGTTGCAATAATGTTACAGTTTGTTACTTAAGTTAATCTGGAATATGCCATGAACACCCTTTGTAGTGTATCCACATTACACTCGTACTATTGACCTTATTCTTCAATGCGGAAGTGTGCTCGTTTTTGCGATTGTTTTAGAACTTCCGATTCAGCTGCCTATAGGAGAAATCACTAGGAAGAATAAACGTCAGAAAACAGTCAAACTACTTGCTCTACAACCAAGTGTTTGCATGACTATACAAACAGAATCGAATAATATAATAAGAAAATATCATTGTCCTTAGATGCTGGCTAGACGTTGGTTGAGACATCCTGACATCACAACCTAAATCTAGGCTAATATTAACGTCTTATGACGTTGTGTGCCTGCTTGACAATAACTAGACCAGGAGTGGGCAAACTCGGTCCTGGAGGGCCGGTGTCCTGCACAGTTTAGCTCCAACTCTAATCAAACACACATGCTTATAGATTTCTAGTGATCTCAAAGACACTGATTAGCATGTTCAGCTGTGCTTGAATAGTGTTGGAGCTAAAGTCTGCAGGACACCGGCCCTCCATGACCGAGTTTGCCCACCCCTGAACGAGACTCACTACAGAATGTTACGTTTACACACATATGCACAAATTACTTTTACTTTTACTTGAGTATGATTTTTCAGTACTCTTTCCACCACTGATGTCCACCCTGTCATCTTGTTTTCCACCGTCATGTTCAACTTTTAGGAAAATAAACAAATTATTTACAACCTCAGCAAAGCATCTTGTGTGATTTCCTAATTAACCAATAAGGGCCAGTTAATATTGTTTGAAAGTTTGACAAAATACTTTTGATCTTGGTTTTATTTTGAATGTGCAACGGTTGCATATTTTATTGGGAAATAAATGCTTTGTCCATTATTTCATTAATAGAAATAGACTTTTTCCATAATCTATAAAGTTGAGTTGGTAAAGGGACACATTATTACCTTTCTGAAAATAAGCATTTTATAATCACACTGCAATGAAAATATACTTATACTACTGTGAATTTGTCCATGACAGGGTTGACACAATTTGAGGTTTGTTTACTGTTTTTCTGCTTGCAGATTATTTGTAAAAAGTGCAGGAGCTTGACCAACATTCATTTCTTACAGTTTTCTTTACAGTTTTTTTTAAAAACATTTTGATGTCTCAAAGGCACTTTTTAGTGATAATGACCCCTATACTATATTTCTGGGTGGAGTAAAATGTAATATGTATTTAAAGATATGTAAGTGTATTTACTACCACCTACTAGAAGCTTTAAGATTCTTATTTGAGGATTATTTTCATTTTAAAATCTTTTTTTTTCATATCAAAATGCAGTAAAGTACAATAAACTGTATTCACACACATAAAATACATTTGTCATCATTTACACACTTTTGTGCCATTTAAATCTGCTTGAATTTCTTTGTATTGTCGATTATTTTTCTAAGTGTTTATTTGTTTACTTCTTTTCACATTTAACACAATGATGAATTGAAATCTTTTTCATGGTAACTTCTGAGTTTTGAAGTTTCTTCTGGTCTTTCAGGGGACATCTTCTGTCTGGGCATCAGGCCAATCTTCTGCTGTCCAGAATCAGGTGGTTTGTCTTGGTTTGGCATCTCAGCTGAGACCTGTCCACTATGGGTGACCCTACCCAGCTGTGAAGTTCCAGTGGCGTGTACTATTTGGGTGTACTTATTTTTGAAATGTGATCTTAAGATTTTTTTAGAATAGTTTTTTGTTTACAGTGTTGGCTTTGATACTGACTGATCTAATGTATATGCACAAATATATTCAAATAAAGCATTCTGCAGAAAATATTCATTTAAGAGAGAGATCTCTGAGGGGTGTATTTATGCATATATTTGCAAGTTTGATTGCATGACCATTGCCAGGGCAGTTTTATTATTAATGTATTACTAAAATTAAATTGTTAATATTAGTTAATGCCCTGTGAGTTCACATGAATTAACAATAAAATTTTAACTAATGTTAACAAAAATGAATAAATACTGTAATAAATGTATTAGACATTACCAGGTTTTAAAAAAAAGTTTTACAGTGGAATACTGGCAACAGTGTTAGTCGCTGTAACAGAGCAGTAGCGGTAACTAACTGGAAACTGATTACAGTTAATTACTGTAGTTCTATACTCACAGCATAATAGCTACACATTAATGGTATATCATATATAGTTATTGTAGTTTTACTAAAATTAATCAGTATTCTGAACCGTTATTAAAAATAAAAGCAAATCAATTCTCCAGACAAATGTGTTTTATTGTTTTGGCAGCAAACAAATATACAACAGAAAATGGCGAACAAAATTAAACAAATCAGCTGATATGAAGACATTTTCTATGTACAATGAAACAAAGAGGTTAAATTACTGAACAACACATGCAGTGTATATAGGACTTGTGTGTTGAAGTAGGGTAAACTCCAGGAACTGAGTTTGACGCTGGTGGTTTACAGTGTCGGGGGTAATGCATTACAAGTAACGCAAGTTACGTAATAATATTACTTTTCTAAGTAACAAGTAACGCATTACTTTAAGAAATTAAGTAATATTTAAGTGACTTTAAAAAAAAGTAATGCGAGTAACTTTTTAGTTGAATTTTCTTTTAAAAAAATGAATTGCTGAATGAAATGTTGAAACGTTGAATCCCGCACTCAATGAGAACATTTTCTTCAAGCAGAAACTAGAACAGAGACGGCAGAGCCTTACATTTCTGCACTGGAAGTATTCTCATTTTCTGAACACATAGAAAGACAAGTAAAAGGGGACTCACGCTCATTTTACTTCACTAATAAGACAAAAAGAACAAAAGCATCAAAACACATTTCTGTAAACTCAATAATCTGTATACAGTATACGGCATGTAGAGATGGGCTCAGGAAGTTCTCAGAAAATAACATTATCCTACATTATTTTTGATGTTTTTTTAAAGGTAAATAAAGGTTATAGATGTGTTGTTAATTGCAGAGCTCCTCTATTTAAAAAAACTGCAATTTCTGAAAGAGATCAAGCCTCAGGCAGGTACGAAAAAGTGACACAAAAATAACGTAATGCATTATTTCCCATGAAAAGTAACTACGTAAGTAACGCAACTTTACATGTTAACGTTACTGTTTTGGGGAGTAACTCAATATGTAATGCATTACTTTCAAAGTAACTTTCCCCAACACTGATGGTATATAGTATATTTTCACAGGCAACTGGCAACATTTATCACAAGCACATATCCAATGATGATAATAATAATAATAAACTTTTTCAGTCAAATTCATTGAGCCTCTGTAAAACTGTATGCAGTGCTGTTTAACTGAGAGATTTAAAAATATATAAATACTGTGACGATTTCCTTGCTCTGTTAAACATAACTTGGATATTTTGAAAAAGAATGAAAGTTTCAAGAGGCTGAATAATTTTGCCTTCAAATGTATCTCGTCCATATATAATACTTACCTTTGAATAAGCTCTAGTGTGGCATTGATTGACTTGATTTATATATTAATTATATTAAAAGAACATACACACTCTAGATATGGTTAGAAAGATGTTTGTCAAAAACACAAAAGCTCACACATCAATCTTAATATAATTGCAACAACAGGATAAAGTCGGCAACACCAAGGATCCAAATATCTTTTATTATTTACTTAAAAAAAGCTCAAGACAACAAACTTTTCTATTGGCCCTAATATGAACTCACAGGTGGAAACACAGCGCTGAAAAACTCTTAGCACAAATTCAACACTTGAGACCTGACAGTGGAGGTTTGTGTGTGGATGGCTTTACAGTATGGGTCATCTTTTATGATTCCCTGTGAGGATTCTGTGCACGTTACCTAACTGAGGAGATTTTAATTGAAGCATTTTAATGTGTGTAAAAACTGCTTAGTTGCCAGAAAGGCGCATTACACGGTTTGCATCTGTACATTATGGCAAACCCAATAAAGAAGAGTTGTCCAATGAATACATATACTTAAATAAAAGTAATGTAAGAAGTAGTGAGGAGATGCTAACTAGCTAACAATGTAGCTTTCAAGTACACAGTTCAGGATAACAACAATTGGATTGAATACACAGACATTATTTTAGAAACCTTTAAAAATATTGAACACATTACTCCTTTACACACTTACTCATTGTAGATTCTTATTTAAAGCTTAAAACACATCAGACTCTGCATCTGAACTGATAGACAGAGAATGAAGCACACTCAGAAGTAAACACATCAAACACCTGCGGCTCCCTTAAAGGGGCAACACATTTGTGTTTAGAACAAGACAGACAGCCTGTGTATGTGTGTGTTAATGCCTAAACCATTGTTTTCTGTCTTAAGATAAATGCAACTCTCTATAAATAGCCACATAAAGCAGCAGAGTAGACGAGACAGTAATTGTTGAACAGTAATTTACCATTTATTATCACAGTTACCACCTGTAATGCTACATAAAGTAAATTACTGTCATTTATTCTTTGCACTGCACAATTTCCTACACTTGTTTCCTTTCATTACAGCAAAACACTGGCTATTTTAGGGTTATTTAGCGCATAATCTACAGCAAGGGTTAACAGTGTACAATTTCAATAACTGCCACAGAGAAGACATCTAACAATCTATGCCCACCTCCACCCCCTTCCTTTTGGAAGGACATCTATTTTTCATTCATTCCTTCATTCAGGAAATACCTAACCTCCAGCCATCAGTGTCCAGTCATTGCTGAGGTGTTTGATTCCTATTTTACTCCACATGCTGCACTCCAGTCTGTAAAAGACAAAGGCACGACTAACAGAGCTCTACATGCTTTCTGAACTCCAGCAATGCACAAACTGTTCTCCAGCGTTCTTCAGATAAATCTCCACCAATGCTCTTGTTAGTTTCCTGAGACACCTGCCATAGAAAAGACATCTAGCTAACTATCTAAGCCCACCACCACCCCCTTCCTCTTGGAAAGGACATCTATTTTTCATTCATTCATCCACCTATCCATGAGATGTGTGTTTCCCTAGTTTCTCCACATGCTTCATGGCCAATCTGCCAAAGAGAAAGATATCAGGTCTTACAGCTTTTCTCAGTGGCTTTGGTGCATTTCTCACAACACTATTTACATTTGCACAACAGTTTCATACATTCTCAAAACAATTAGTACAAACTGCAAAACCTAGTTGATAACCTGCAAAGCGTGTCACTTGCTCAAAATGAATAGCTATTCCACAAAAGCAGATATCGATGTCATGAAAGTGTCAGTGTCATCAAGATGAAAATTCCTGACACATAAACAAGATAGTCAAATGGCTTTGTCATGTTTTCATTATGAGTTTACTCTGTACATTTTTCAATGCAAAATAAGTCAGATTTTGGTGGACACTTCCTGAAAATGCTCAAGACAGCACTATATACTATTTGCACAGCCATTTGAAAACTACAGTAAAGTTAGACATCACTGCCTTAGTGAGGTATCTGAGTACAAGACACTGAATATGTATGTTTACATCTTTACTGCATTTGCTCTTTACAGGTCTAATTATTCACAGCATTGTGCAAAAGAATAATACACCCGTACTTACAACAAACATAAACTTCCTTTGGGCAGAGCTGTGCACATACTGTAACAGTATTGCAGTACATATTGAAACTGAACTACAATACATACTGTAGATCTGTAAATCATCATGAAATTGTTAATTTAGAAGACATTTTCAGGAAAAAAAAGATTTTTACATTTTTAAAATAAAATTAGCTTGACAGATTTTGACAACTAGTTCAACATTTTTTGTATTTTAATGACTCAAGTAATGAACTGAGGACTATTAGTTTTATATGGAATGACTAATCATGCAGGTCCAAAAGCCTTCACAATTTGTTGGAAGGAATGAGAAACTGCTACTATGATGTGCACAAATGACTATTGTTTTTGAGAAATGCATGAACTGTTGTGCAAATGTAAATAGTGCTGTGAGGAAATGCACCAAAGCCACTGAGAAAAACTGTAATTAATCTCAATACATTCCGTTGGAAACTAACTCCATTGTTAAGACTGTTAAAGCAGTTCTACTGTACCTATTTGTTGAGCTTCAGGTTTTCCAGTATGCTCTACTGCTCCCCTTGTGAGTCTCAGGGGTGTTGGTAGACAAAAAGCTCTACTGGGGTATGAGTCCGCCTCAACTGCAATCCCCCCACCCCCACCCTATATAAATAGCTATACTGAATATTAAATGAAAATTTGAATTATGTTACAAATAAATAAAAGTATTATTATTAAAAGTATTTTTATTATACAAATGTTATTCTAAATAGCAGAAATCAATCCAAGGTAAAGACAAAACTGGAGTGATATAAGATCTTCTAAAAAAATCTTTTGCATGATTTTTAATTTCTTATGAGAATTCTGGAGAACACAAAACACAAATGTATAGAATAATCTGTTGTCTGAGACCTGACTCTGATGGCTGAGAAATAATGTTATTAAGTCTAACTTTCATCATCGCTCCTTTGTGCTTTATACAAAAAATCCTCTTACAGGAGCCATGTTTAGTCAAAATATGATCATCATCATATTACTTAAGTATTAGTTTTGCAGACTTGCAACTTACTGAGAGCCGACACCACTGCATTAAAGGCTATTACGCCGGTTTCACAATGTATGAGTGGCGCATATTTTTTTCAGTGTGTGTGTTAAATACCTAATTCACACCAGGGGCAGAAGCAGCGGTGTGAGGCGCACAAGAATAGTTTTCTGCTCACATGCCTCAGTTTGTTTTCAATTAAACTACGTTACTTTATTTACTACATTGCCCCATTTACTGGGGCACTTGTCCTCATAAATGGGGTCTAGCGACACCCCTGGTGAGCTCCTGCTCCTGATGCTCTTGTGAGTCTCCATTTCTTCTGTTGTGTGTTCATTAACTACAATTTAAATATTTGCCACAAAAAAGACATCTACAGTATCTAACAAACTATTCCCACTTCCACTCCCCTTCCTCTTAGGACATCTATTTACAATCTGACCAGCCATCCATCCATTCATTAATCTATGCATCATCCATCAATTCAAAAAATACCTAACCAGACCATCAGTTTCCAGTCATGCTGAGGTGTGATTCCCATTTATCCACATGCTCCAGTCTAATCTGCAAAAGGCAAAACCAAGACTAACAAAGCTCTACTTGCTGATCTCCAGCAATAAACCAAATGTTCTCCAGTGTTCTTCAGATAAATATTCACCATTCGGCTTGTGAGTCTGTGCCTGTTGAGGTTTCATTACCTACAATGTAAAAAACAGCCACAGACAAGACATCTATCTAACAATTTATGCCCACCACCACCTCCTTCCTCTTGGAAGGACATCTATCCATGCACCCATCCTTCTGCCTTTGAAGGATATTCCTGACCATCAGTGTCCAGTCACTGCTGAGGTGTGTGATTCCTATTTGTCTCCACATGCTGCACTCCAGTCTGTAAAAGACAAAGGCACGACTAACAGAGCTCTATATGCTTGCTGAGCTCCAGCAATGCACAAGCTGTTCTCCAGCGTTCTTCAGATAAATCTCCACAGATGTCCTTGG
This sequence comes from Danio kyathit, assembly GCA_903798195.1. Lineage (NCBI taxonomy): Eukaryota > Metazoa > Chordata > Actinopteri > Cypriniformes > Danionidae > Danio > Danio kyathit. The sequence goes on along the minus strand of LR812524.1, from coordinate 23,516,684 downwards.
GAGTTTCCTTCTTACCTGAAAAAGAACATCTGAAGGAGATACCCGACCATATAATTTGAAATGTTTTATAAAGTTAATTTGATTCAACCTAAAAATGTAGGGCTGTACCAAATTTATTACGATCCACTTGTCATTAATGAGGTGTGTTTCCCTTTTCCTTCACATGCTCCGTGCCAAGCTGTCAAAGAAAAAGATATCAAGTCTTTAATTAATCTTAATACATTTCTTTGGAAACTAACTCCATTGTTCAGTTTGTTCAAGCAGTTCTACCTGCTTCCTGAGCTCCAGGTCTTCCAGTGTATCTCCACCGTTCCTCTTGTGAGTCTCCTTCTTCTGCTCCACTCCAACCTGCAATAGACAAAAGCTGCGTCCCAAAAGGCACGCTATACACTATGAACTTATACACTACTTACACTACAAAATGGCATAGAATAGTGTAAAAGTGTGTGATTTGGGACGCACCTATAGACAGCACTGACAGAGCTCTACCTGCTGTTCTCCAGCATTTTTTAGATAAATGTCCACTGATGCTCTTGTGAGTTTCCCTCTTCTGCCTGCTCTCTCTCCATTACCTGAAAAAGAAAAACCTGACACAGACAAGGCCTTACTATCTATACCAACCAGCACTCCTTCATCTTGGAAGGACGTCCATCGATTCACACGTCCTTCTGATTTTTTTAAAATAAATTCCTGACCATCCAGTCGTTGCTGAGGTGTGTGATTCCTTTTTTTCTCCATGTGGTCCTTTCTGAGCTGCAAAATACAATAGAAAGATGTCAAGTCATTCAATAATCTTAATACCATTCTTTAAAAGTTTCATCTACCATTGTCTCCAGTCTGGTTCTGTTCCAACACTAACAAACAATATTTCACAGCTATAAGTAAAAACTCTACTAGATGACAATCTTTAAACTTAAAATAGATAAATGTGTTACAATAATTAGTAAAACTGTAAATAAAACAAATAACAATCAAAAGCTCCAAATGTTGAACAGGCCGACAGCATAAATTACTAATAAATAATACAACAGTAATATGGAATGTGTGTTAAAGCTGACAGAATACAAATACATTAGAACAGATCAATTTATCTGATGATATAACAAATAACAATCTGCAAATGTTAACTTAGATAGCAATAAACAAATGAAGCATACTGTTGGGGTTTTTACAGTTTTAACCCAAAGAATGACCAGTCTGTCAGATGAAGAAGAGCCGGAGTCAGAGATTTAAATAAATAAATAAAGTTTACTGAAGATAGTTTGCAGTTTCATCAGCAGAAGCCAGCTTCAACACTCGCAATGAGTTCCTAGGCCGCTCTGCTTACAATCACAAATCAATAACAATTATACTCTTTACACAATGTCATTTTCTGCGTCATACATATAGGTGTTCTAGCCTGATTGGTTAAAACACAGATAGACTAGGAAAATTTCCACGTGGGTGCGTGCGTACAATTCTGAACATATCTTAAGCATAAACGTCAGACATCAATAGACTGTTTAGAGCTGACTCCAGACCTGTTAAAAGTATCTACAATCAAATAGAGCACACACACTTAAAGTACAATCTGCTTCTTATCCAAGGCTGAGTGTACTTCTCAGCCGTCTTTATCAAAACTGGTTGAAAACCGGTATAATCTACATTCGGACAGTTAAATTCTCACTACACCAAGTCTATCTTGACTAAAAAGTAAATACTTTAAAAGAATTAACCGTAAAAATAGCAAAATCACTTAAGACATTTTAGATAGAATTAACTCATAGAAATAACAATAGAACAATATTGTTTCAAGTCCTCAGCCGTTCATTTCCACTCAAGGTGTTCGTGACCTCTGACCTAGTTTGGTGGCTCCTGAAAATAGTTTCAAAGAGACAGGCAATGCACTGAACGTTCTTACATAAAGCAGTGTATTTAACTTATTCATTAGTTGAAATCATTTCAAAGTTAAATACTCATTCAATCAAATAATCATATTTAATAAACATAACGAGACATAGATGATGAGGAAAGGATAAACGTTGATCCATGCTTAGACGAACTGGACGGTAGAAATCCGAATCCTTCAGTCCCCCCTTTTTGACCAATACGGACAATTCCGCTTCGGTCAACCAGTGAGGTCATTAAGGAAAGTGGGAGTAATGACTCCTGTTCCCTTAATTAGGTTACAAGCGTCTCGTTGCCCCTTCACAGTTAACAAACTAATATCAAATCCTCTCTGGAAGCCGGGCTAAATGTATGAACACTGTTATGCACTCCTGACATTGAGCCAGACCTCAGTCACCTCAAAAGACTAGATATAGATATACTTGTTACCTAAAGACCAAAAAGATGCAATAGTTTTTACAAAACAATTAATCCAATATATTATCATGCAAGAAGAGTAATTGTGAATCCATTTCTTTTGTTCCCACTTTTTAGGGGTTTAACACAATTTTAGTCTAATTCAACAAAGATCAAACATAAGTAATTCAAACTCAAGCATCTTTCAACAGAAATAAGACTAAACCTTATAATTATCTTCTCAACTTGTCATTTGTACCATATTACTTTACTCTGACTAAACCATTCAACATAATCAGAAGCAAACAATATGATCTTGTATAAAATTCATTTGATTCTTACTGTTGTCAATTAGAAATGCTCACAGGTTGGAAATCTTTCATATTTGTCATTTGACAGTAAAACCTGTTCGCAAGCATTACCAATTGAACAAGACGATTTAATAATTCTATTACCACATATAATCAAGACTTTGCTTGGATAGGGACTATCAAAGTTTCATTCAAAGACAGTCTAAGTTTCTGGAAAACATAAGTGAGAAACATTTTCAAACAGCACTGTCAGTATTCACAACATTAATATTGACTTGAGTTGACTTGACTGCTTCAAAATGCTTTTAAAGCTCATGCTGCATTTTTTTTCTTAAGCTGTTAATTTTTGCTGCAGCAGAATAAACTCTTCTTACATCAGCTATTTAACCATCAGATTCAAACGCTTTCATTCAACTTTATCTCTCTGTTCTACACAACATCCAAACAATTATGTTCCTCTGCCCTTGAGGACACACACACACATAGACAGAGAGTGACTTATTGCTGCATTTGCCTTTAACACAAATGACTTCAACTCAATTCTCTGCGTATTTTTTTTTTTTTCCTGTGCTAGAGTGAGGGTGCTTTCTAGGCAATTTGGTTAGTGACTTAGCCACTGTCACTGTTTAAATGCCATCATACCTTTAACGTTCAGATAGCAAAGAGTTAACTGTAATTAACCTTAAACTCTCAGTGAATTTAGACATGGGTTTTGTAACCTAATATCGATGACAGTCTTCAATTTCACTTCAAAATCAGCTATAAATTAATAAAACTTTTTAAAGTTATTATTATTTCAGAGAGTAATCTGAATCAGGAAAATAAGTCATCATTAACCATTGCAAACAGAGCTGGATAACCCATCCATTTAAAGCTCATCTCATAGTCTGCATCACCCTTTCATCTGATTTACTCAGCATTATTAACCTCTGGAATGTTTGATATTTCGCTTAGACAATCTGTAATGATATCACACTCATTCCAGAGGTTAGTGACAATATTCATACAACAGGGACAAATTATTCCCCCATGACAAAACATTATTGTACCATAGTATGAATATTGTGACAACTCATAATAAAGCTTGCTTTAGGTGTTGAACTCGCACAAATTTATTCTTAAAATTCTGTATCCAGTTTCACCTAGTTTTACATGGTCTTTTATCAGGTTTCAATGTTTTCCTGTTCATAATCAATGTCTTTTCTAAGACAATCAGCTGGGTTGTTTTGCTTTCTTATATCGTTGCTAAGCAAGTCGATAACAGAAGCAAAACACGACTCATGGTTTCACTCAGTCTCTGTCTCTCTGTTTCATGCACATAATTTTTCAATAGTCTTTAGACTATAACATTAAAATTATTACAATACAGAATCTTTAATTATTCACCAATGTTCCAAATGTCAAAAGTTTTTATCTTTCAAAACTCAGTTGGAACTATTTAAAGACTAAGAGAATTTCTTGTAATTATTTTACCTTAACTGCTTAATTCCCTTCAGCTGTGTTATCCAAACCATCTCAAAGGCAGTCTTTATCTTTAGCCAGCACCATCTCGAAAATGTCCTTTGCCACGCACAAGGACCTGCATCAGTAAAATACTATGAAAAATCAGACACATCAGTTAAAAATCATCTCAGCTTCACATTCAAGAATTCATCATTCTTAAAAATCAGACCGCAAATATCCAGTGCTTTTAAAGCAGCCAATTACATGATATTGGTAAAATTTTAAGAAACTATACTGTCTCCAATGGTTCTTGAAAGCCCATTGCCATTAACTTTTTTTTTTTTTTTCAATCATCTCCTTCAGGGTATCATACCCTGGCATAGTCCGTTGATGCTTGTCACAAGGACAGACATGTCCTCAATAAAGGCAGGATTCTCGTGATCAGGTCTGGACGGGGCCACTGAGGCAGACTACTGTAACTTCTAACAGTTCCCCTCTAAGGATGCCTTTGGCCGAAGGAACATCACCCCAGTCCAGCACCATCTTTCACATTAAACACCCCCCTTTTTGGGTAGATGCCCCAGGGGTTACGAGGGGTCCCATGTCTTAGGTTGTTTTCCGCTCTGGCCAAGGGAAAATCTTACCCGTCTTAGGGTACCCCCCTTCGTGCCCACTGGTCAACTGCCACTCACACTGCAGCTCCTGTGCAGGCTTCCTCCTTGATCCAGTATTTTCTGCAACTTGGGAAAGTGCATTCAAGAACCATGAAAGCCATTGAGACTACCTACTAGAATTCAAACATTGAGACAGGTTAATCAAACACTTAAATCAACTGAACATCAAGCTGAGATTACTCAAGGAGTTTAGATATCACCCAATCCATTCAGTGTCAGGGTCTGCTACCTCAGTAGCCATCAGCCCTGTATGTGATGGTGAAGACTAAAGATAAGACAAAAGTTACAAACAGTAATACACCACTGAAGACAAGACAAGAAATTTCCAAACAGTAATAGTAACTGTTCAAATTAATTATCTCTATAGCTCAGGGGGTATATTAGTGTTTTAAAGATGCTTTAACAAAAGCATTTTCATTCATTCATTTTCTTTCGCTTAGCCCCTTTATTAATCTGGGGTCGCCACAGCGGAATGAACCACCAACCTATCCAGCATGTTTTTACGCAGCGGATGCCCTTCCAGCCGCAACCCATCACTGGGAAAACAAAAGCATTTTATAATCTCTTATTTGTTAAATTTAATGTTTAATTACTAATACCTCTATTAGTGCATAAACATTGACATGTAGAATTTCTGTATTCATTCTAGCATTTCTTTTACAAATAGTTTGTGATTTCCACTGAACACTGTGCTTATCAATTGTTATGGAACAGGCAGATAGCAGCTTCGAATGAGAGAGAGAGAGTTCTGATGAATCCAGAACTGTTAATGCATGTTTACTCATTTTAAACATACATTAAACACAACATTAACCTCAATAACATAATTTCATTGAAAAATCTTTTTACTCAAGCTCGTCCTAAAACATATAAAACAGAGTGACATGCATTTTCAAACTTAATGCTTTTACAGTCAACAATAGTTTTAGATCTTTCAGGGGTTAACTGCATCCATCAAATTAATATTTGAAACCCCCATTTATGTTGCTTTTTTTATTATAAAAATATATAATCCAACCATGAAGCTGCTGTTTGCACAGACTTACATGGCACATTTTGATTCTGACATGTCTCTGTACTTTGGTGAGAGCTAAACCAAGATAACAGAGCAGTCACACAGAATCTTATCTTCTAAGACAAAACATAAACTATTCTTTATTCCCATTAAATGTTACTGTCTTCTGTGCTTGTGGTTTTTGCTACTAGACACTAAATTTAGATTTTAGCTTTTCAATTACAATCAATGCCAAAGAAAGAATTTTCTTAAAATCAGTTCTAAAATCATTTTAACCCGAGAGCTTAGCTGAGCCATTTACTGCATTCGGCTCTTCTGTTTCATAATTCGTTCAAGCTACTTAATTTCTCAGTTATTTTATATCAGAGTTCAATACCAAAAGCAACAAGAAATTGAGAGGGCAATCTTACCAACAGCGCTTGGCTTCTGCTTGATGAATCTGCAAACCATCCCCAAGATGTGCAAACTGTCCAGACCGGTCAATCCAGTTAGGGTCATATTTTTCTCGGGATTGCTCCTGGTGCATCATTGATCAATCAACCTCACCCTGATATTTCTAGGTATCTTATCTGACTTTTGTGGCCACTACTATCTAATGGATCTCTTTATAATGTTATTTTTGTTCAATTATTTCTTTCCCTAATAAACTGACCTACACTATTCTTAAAAATCGGGCATGCCCTGGTCTGTGAAGCAGAAAGATAGCAGTGGTGGAACTTATAACACTCTCGGAGTTAATTTAGTCACTACTAAATACAAAAACCAGTCCAAGTTTTATCCCCGAGAATGTCTTCAAAAGCCTCTTACACACCCATTACGGAGTCCTTAACTCTGGGTGGAGTAGGTACACCTTTCCATTACTGTTATACGTATCAGTATCATTATAGGTGTACCGTAAAACGCACCAGCTTTCTACCACGGGATTTACACGCAAATTTACCACAAATTTTTGTGAATCCACTGTGCCTTTCATTCACGTCTGAATGAGAAAACCCACAGCGTTCCGTTACTAACCACTACTTCACAGACAATCCCTAGTCTATAATATACTTTAAATTATTATTATTATTATTTTTCTTACCTTTCTTTTTTGTTGATTGATCAAAGATGTCACCAGTAGACAACTGCCCGCATTCTCCACCAAAAACTGTTGGGGTTTTTACAGTTTTAACCCAAAGAATGACCAGTCTGTCAGATGAAGAAGAGCCGGAGTCAGAGATTTAAATAAATAAATAAAGTTTACTGAAGATAGTTTGCAGTTTCATCAGCAGAAGCCAGCTTCAACACTCGCAATGAGTTCCTAGGCCGCTCTGCTTACAATCACAAATCAATAACAATTATACTCTTTACACAATGTCATTTTCTGCGTCATACATATAGGTGTTCTAGCCTGATTGGTTAAAACACAGATAGACTAGGAAAATTTCCACGTGGGTGCGTGCGTACAATTCTGAAATATCTTAAGCATAAACGTCAGACATCAATAGACTGTTTAGAGCTGACTCCAGACCTGTTAAAAGTATCTACAATCAAATAGAGCACACACACTTAAAGTACAATCTGCTTCTTATCCAAGGCTGAGTGTACTTCTCAGCCGTCTTTATCAAAACTGGTTGAAAACCGGTATAATCTACATTCAGACAGTTAAATTCTCACTACACCAAGTCTATCTTGACTAAAAAGTAAAGTTACTTTAAAGAATTAACCGTAAAAATAGCAAAATCACTTAAGACATTTTAGATAGAATTAACTCATAGAAATAACAATAGAACAATATTGTTTCAAGTCCTCAGCCGTTCATTTCCACTCAAGGTCTCCGTGACCTCTGACCTAGTTTGGTGGCTCCTGAAAATAGTTTCAAAGAGACAGGCAATGCACTGAACATTCTTACATAAAGCAGTGTTTTAACTTATTCATTAGTTGAAATCATTTCAAAGTTAAATACTCATTCAAATAATCATATTTAATAAACATAACGAGACATAAGATGATGAGGAAAGGATAAACGTTGATCCATGCTTAGACGAAGTGGACGGTAGAAATCCGAATCCTTCAATACAAACAAACAAAAATATTGTATCTGTCTCTGTTTATCTGAAGGAAACACCTAATGCAGAGTTCAGACTGCATGATTTTAGCATCGATTTTGAGTTGCTGACAGGTTCTGAGAAATCGCAAATGCCTGAAATCACAGGCAAATTGGTGCACGTTCACGCGAGTAACAATCACACGAACTATCAAAGACGCGATCTGAGAGAATCGCTGATGAGTTGCCGATGCTCGTAGATATTTGGCATGCTAAATATCTGGACCTGTCGGCGATTCAAGTCATGCCGTGTAAAATGAATTTTGACTGAAAATAACATCGGCGATTACCTACAGCCAATGAGAGAGCAGCATCCACTAGTATGGGTGTCTGCAGGCCAGCGGGAGGTTGGGGAGAAGTTAAAAGCGCTAACTTTCAGTTTATTTGGACACAAGAAATGGAGAAAAAACTAGTGGAAATTTGGCCGGAGCAACTGTGTCTGTTTAACGTGTCATGTGAGCAATATCACAACTGGGTCAAAAAAGACAAAAGTTGAGCAATTGCTAATTCCCTTCAAACCCAGGTGAGCAAATATGTACATTTTCTACTCCATTAAAGGCTTCTTTCTCATTATGTAGTTAATAATAAAAGATATACTACATGTTTTTGGTTGTGAGACGTAGTTTGGACAAAGTTGTTTGCAATTCTTCCTATTGTAAACTCATGTAGTGAAACCCCCTGTCATTGATCCATCTTGTAGTTTAAACAAAGCAGCGTCAAAACACTAGCCCAGATATTCATGCAGTGTGAAAACATCTGTGACACGACTACTTAGAAAATCATGCAGTCTGAACTCGGCATAACAATCACTTACTGTCCCAGTAAGACCAGGTTCTCCACCCACGGAAGCATCACAAACACATCTCCTGTGATTTCCAGTGTCTTTCCTAGTGAGTTGTCTCCTGGTTCCTCGTCTGGTCTTCGTCCTGTTCGCCGTCTGTGGTATCCATCTCCAGTCTCCAAGCCTGCATAGTCAAATATCTAGTTTATATTCATGGACTTGTCATCTGCATCAATATAATCACCTGCTAATACTCACCAGACATCCTGTTTTATTACTGACCAGAATCCCGCCCCTTCTGTGAAACTTACTCTGTAAAAATTTAATTGTATAATTAAATTTTTTTTTATAAAGTTCATTTGATTTGACTTAAAAGTTTAAGGCTGTACCTAATTTATTACGATGCACTTGTCATTACTGAGGTGTGTTTCCCTGTTTCCATTGTTCAGCTTGTTCAAGCAGTTCTACTTGCTTTCTGAGCTCCAGGTCTTCAAGTATATCTCCACCGTTCCCCTTGTGAGTCTCCTTCTTCTGCTTCACTCTAATCTGCAAATAAACAAAGACAGCCCCAACAAAACCCCACCTGCTGTTCTCCAGCATTTTGTAGATAATGCTCTTGTGAGTCTCCGTCTTCTGCCTGCTCTCCATTAGCTTAATAAAAAAAAACCTTACACAGACAAGTCCTAACTATCTATATAAACCAGTGGTTCTGGTTGGAACGCGGGCTTCCTTCTAGTGGTACGTGGAGGAATCACTGAATAATATTAAAAATATATGAACACTATTACACTTTGATGCGTACGATAACACTGATGTGATCAGCATTGGCTGTTCCCTGTACTGTATGATCACACTGTTGTGATTAGTATGTTTAGTGCATCACGTCATCAGATGCTAAGAATCTAAAAAACTGTGGAGCTCTCGAGCAGATACGTGCTAGAGAAGTGCTTTTGCAGACCAGTCCTGTTGGCATTTCAGTTACTGCAAACTCAGGAGTTTCCCCATGCTGCGTCATTGGTAAAATAGTTATCACAAATGTGTTAACGTGTGTTCATAGTTGTGTAAAATAATGCGTGTTTTCGATATATAGCCTAAAGTCATTTGTTATGTAAATAGCCTAGCGGTGTGGCTTTCGATTTAGTTTGTTACCTCAGATTTAAATGAATCTGGATGTAATTCAAATGGTGTGGGCTGCAGAACAAACTCAAGCAAATTTGTCATGTTTGAAGATTGGAGAAACACAAAAATGAAAGTTAGTCTTTGTGTGCACAGACGGAGCACCCACGAACCTTACCCGAGTCGGCCTGAAAACAGTGGTCGGGTGCACAGTTTACACAAACTCCACACTTTACTTAAGATATGATCTCAATTCCACCAAATCATGGAAATGCTGCACGTATGAATTGATAAATCTTGTATGAATTGGTCAAACAGTGTTTTTTTATAATCACTCGCTTTTCTGACACACATACTGTAAATGTCGCGCTGTAAGCAGATCTAATCTCTAATTTAAATATGTAATTGTGAATCATATATTTAAAATCCAAGTTAATGTTTAGATTTCAAGGGGGAGACCGGGGATAGTTGTAACACTTACAATCTCTAGAACCAGGAACTAGTTACAATTCAGTTGATTTACTTTAACACATGCTCATATTAGTCCTCATACTACATATGAAAAAGTAGAGTCCTGTGACAGACACAGCAGATATTAGACAGGAAAAACTACATTTCAGCTAAGAAAGTAATAGGTTTTTAATTGATTAATTATTTTTAAGATAGCAATGCCTGATTTGTAGTTAAACCCATGTAATCTGTGTGTAGATATATTTAATCCACATTGTTGGTGATAATGTTTTAGCTGTTAGCTGTAAAGAGAACAGATTCATGACCACATAACGCTGGGTCAGTTGTAACAACAAAAACTAGTAACTTGCTAGTAACATCAGTGAAATGTTACCACCAACCCCAGGCAGATTTAAAACTGTATTTATAGGATGTAATTTCAGTATTCCTATAGCTCTTGAACGAAAGTCAAAAGTAGTTTGAGTTCACTGTTTGACCTCTGTGGGCTCATAAAGCCTGCACACACAAATAGTGTTCAATTGTTGAAGCTGATGCACATTTGCACATTTTATTCAGCTTTGGAACACAGAGACACACAAATTATACTGAAAGCTCAATGCTGAATAAAAGCTTTCAAATCTATTTTTTGGTCATAATTCTTATTTTATAATGTTACATCTCAGCCCTGTGGAAATCATAATTTACATCTCACCACGCAATGTGTTACAACTAACCCAGACTGTGGGCTGAATTGTAACATTTCACTTGGAAACTAACTCCATTGTTCAGTCTGTTCAAGCAGTTCTACCTGCTTCCTGAGCTCCAGGTCTTCCAGTATATCTCCACCGTTCCCCTTGTGAGTCTTCTTCTTTTGCTCCACTCCAACCTGCAAAACACAAACGCTGCATCCCAAAGGGTACGCTATACACCATGAACTTATACACCATGTACTTTGTACTTACACACTCAACAGCATAGTATATGAATGTAGTGTCGTCCCAAACAGAACACTAACGGTTATTTACTAACCACAAATGTAAAGCGTTTCCCAGATGATGTTTGACGGTTGCCAAATTAGTGAAACAAATGACCAAACTATCAAGTAATACCTGCCATGAGTATAATCGCATTCACCATCAGGAAGCAGCATAATCACTCTTGTAGGAGAATTTTGCTTTCATAATCCAAAATAAAGTCATCAAACTTAAGCTCCTGATAGCTTCATCCCTTCCACTATGTAATCAAAACTGGGGCTGTTGAGTGTGTGAAGTGTCCAACAGTCCACACTTCTTTTTAATGGTTAAATAAATGCATCATCCGGGAATTTAAAGTGCATTTAATCTTTTTAGAGTAAAAATAATATTTCAGTGTGAACACCTACTTACACTATTTACACTACAAAATGTCATAGATAGAATAGTGTATAAGTATGTGATTTGGGACGCACCTATAGACAGCACTGACAGAGCCCTACCTGCTGTTCTCCAGCATTTTTTAGATAAATGTCCATTGATGCTCTTGTGAGTCTCCCTCTTCTGCCTGCTCTCTCTCCATTACCTGAAGAAGAAAAACCTGACACAGACAAGGCCTTACTATCTATACCAACCAGCACTCCTTCATCTTGGAAGGATGTCCATTGATTCACACGTCCTTCTGATTTTTTTAAAATAAATTCCTGACCATCCAGTCGTTGCTGAGGTGTGTGATTCCTTTTTTTCTCCATGTGGTCCCTTCTGAGCTGCAAAACAGAATAAAAAGATGTCAAGTCATTCATTAATCTTAATACCATTCTTTGGAAGTTTCATCTACCATTGTCTCCAGTCTGGTTCTGTTCCAACACTAACAAATAATATTTCACAGCTATAAGTAAAAACTCTACTAGATGACAATCTACAGTATAAACTTAGAATAGATAAATGTGTTACAATAATTAGTAAAACTGTAAATAAAACAAATAACAATCTGCAAATGTTAAATTAGATAGCAATATACAAATGATGCATACAAACAAACAAAAATATTGAAGGAAATACCTAACAATCACTTACTGTCCCAGTAAGACCAGTTTCTCCAGCCACTGAAACACCACGAGCACCCTCACCGGAGTCTAATTAGACACACCCCTGACAATCATCAACATCACCATAACAGCACTATAAACTTTAAAGACTCCACTCACAATCACTTGTTGTCCGACCTATTAACTTGTAGAAAGGACTGAAATCCTTATACACTATCAGTGTTGATTCTCACATATCAGTTTACTTACATCTCCTGTGATCTACAGTGTCTCTCCTAGTGTGGTGTCTCCTTATTCCTTGTCTGGTCTTCGTCCTGTTTGCTGTCTGTGGTATCCGTCTCCAGTCTCCAACCCTGCATAGTCAAATATCCAGTTTATGTTCATGGATTTATCATCTGCATCAATACACTCACCTGCTAATACTCACCTACAATCCTGTAAATAACCATCGTTTATATTACTCACCAGAATCCCGTCCCTTCTGTGACACTTACTCTGTAAAAATTAAATTGTATAATTTAAAAATGTTTTATAAAGTTCATTTGATTCAACGTAAAAGTTTAAGGCTGTACCTAATTTATTATGATGCACTTGTGATTACTGAGGTGTGTTTCCCTGTTCCTCACATGCTCCGTGCCAACCTGTCAAAGAGAAAGATATCAGGTCTTTAATTATCTCAATACATTTCTTTGGAAACTAACTCCACTGTTAAGTCTGTTCAAGCAGTTCTACCTGCTTCCTGAGCTCCAGGTCTTCAAGTATATCTCCACCGTTCCCTTGTGAGTCTCCTTCTTGTGCTCCACTCAAATCTGCAACAAAAAAAAACCAAAGACAGCCCCAACAAAACCCCACCTGCTGTTCTCCAGCATTTTTAGATAAATGTTCACCGATGCTCTTGTGAGTCTCCGTCTTCTGCCTGCTCTCCATTAGCTGGAAAAAAAAAACCTGACACCTAACTATCTATCTAAACCAGTGGTTCTCAAAGTGTGGTACACTGGCTTACTTCTAGTGGTACGTGGAGGAATCACTGAATAATAATTAAAAATATATGAACACTATTACACTTTGATGCGTACAATTACACCGATGTGATCAGCATTGGCTGTTCCCTGTACTGTATGATCACACTGTTGTGATTGTAGTATGTTTACTGCATCACGTCATCAGATGCTAAGAATCTAAAAAAACTGTGGAGCTCTCGAGCAGATACGCGCTTGAGAAGTGCTTTTGCAGACCAGTCCTTTTCAGTTACTGCAAACTCAGGAGTTTCCCCATGCTGCATCATTGGTAAAATAATTATCACAAATGTGTTAACGTGTTCATAGTTGTGTAAAATAATGTGCTTACGATATATAGCCTAAAGTCACTTGTTATGTAAATAGCCTAGCGGGTGGCTTTTGATTTGGTTTGTTACCTCAGATTTAAATGAATCTGGATGTAATTCAAATGGTGCGGGCCGCAGAACAGACTCAAGCAAATTTGTCATGTTTGAAGACTGGAGAAACACAAAAATGAAAGTTAGTCTTTGTGTGCACAGACGGAGCACCCACGAACCTTACCCGAGTCGGCATGAAAACAGTGGTCTGGTACACAGTTTACACAAACTCCACACTTTACTTAAGATATGATCTCAATTCCACCAAATCATGGAAATGCTGCACGTATGAATTGATAAAAACATGCAACTGGTTTATCTATAATATGAATATGATGACATATAAATTTATGAGGTCCAAGCTTTACCAGGTTTTGATGAATATAGGCTACTATATACTAATACTTTACCTTTAAGTACAGCATTTTATTTATTTATTTATTTATTACATTTTACAAACAGTAACGATTTTATTGAACTTTTAAATGCATATTTTATTTACACATAAGCACAGTACAGTGTTACTGTTCAAACTATTTATGTTTAAAGTGGCTGACATTATTTTAATGAATTAATCTGCCTTGTTTTTGAACTGTGCAGAGCTGTAGCTGATTAATTAGGCCTACTATGTTACTATGTTTCAATGCTAGTCATTAGGTGGCACTTGGAGAGACAAATTCTTTCTGAGGTGAAAAGTTTTGAGAACCACTGATACTATACCAAACACCACTACTTTCATCCTGGAAGGACGTCTATCGATGCACCCGTCCATCTGTTTTTCATCAATTTCCAGTCGTTGCTGATGTGTGTAATTCCCTTTTTCTCCATATGGTCCCTTCTGATCTGCAAAATACAATAGAAAGATGTCAAGTCATTAATTAAACTTAATACCATTTTGGATGTTTCATTTACCATTGTCTTCAGTGTGGTTCTGTTCTAACACTAACAAATAACTTTAAATATAAGTAAATACTCTACTAGATGAAATTCTATAAACTTAGAATAGATAAATGTGTTACAATATTTAGTAAAACTGTAATAAAACAAATAACAATCAAAAGCTACAAATGTTGAACAGGCCGACAGCATAAATTACGAATAAATAATACAACAGTAATATGGAATATGTGTTAAAGCTGACAGCATACAAATACATTAGAACAGATCAATTTATCTGATGATATAACAAATAACAATCTGCAAATGTTAACAAGATAGCAATATACAAATGAAGCATACAAAGAAACAAAAATAATGTATCTCGGTCTACCAACCTGACAACATTACAAATGGCATTCTAGGATTATAAATAGGCTGCTAAAGAAAATAACAGAATACACAACTAGAAAAAATATATATTCAAAATCCTAAAATTGACAATATAACTTAAGTTAGCAATCTCCAATTCCAACCAACATTCAGTACAATCTACAGTCTAATAAAAAAGACGTGGAAAAACTAATATAATCTGAAACGACATGACAGAGAGAAATACTAAAGTCTTTAGTGTCCTTCACCAAAAGCACGTCGAAACAACCAAATATAAAAACCTAAAATGATACTTTTAGAAAGATCTTTACATACCGCTACTGTCAGCGATGGTCAGACACTTAATGCAGCTCACACTAGTTTCTCAACGTCATCGGCGGTTTTTCGAGCACATTCTTTTTTAGAACGCCACTGACTATGGTAACCACAGCAACGCCACGTGCAGTGCGTGATTTCCGAGAAGCACTGTAGAATATAATAATAAAAATAATAATAATTCGGTCAAGGAGTTGGGTCCCTGTAACGCTGTCTTTTGAGTGTATATAAATAATAGCAACTTTGATTTTCAGTTTGACTAACATTTGTTTATATTTTATTTTGCATGCATATGAGTCTTTTTCAGGCATAACGTTAAGTAATTTAATCGGTATCTAACCTGTATGTAATCCCTAAGTAATAAAATATAGTTCAGTTTAAGCCACCAGAGAGCAATGTAGTGACTTTCCGATGCTCCGATACGTCAACGCGGCCGCCATCTTAATCCGGTCATCAGTGCGCTATAAACAGACGCAACTGAACGGAGGAGCTGCTGTTTTCTCGGATATAAAATACAGTAACGCTTATATTTATTGTATAAAACTTATTATAATTATGAGGGAAAACCCCAGTCACCTAGAAGAAAGCTCAAACTTGTAATTTATATTTTATAGTATAAAGAGAAATGTATTATCAATAAATGTATCTCCTTTATCAAAAATAATGCTGGAATCCTCTTTTTTCTTACCGTTTTAAAATTTTACAAAAACAGTTAATAAAAAGTAATGAATCACACATTATTATACTAATTCTATACAATATTGTAGATTAAAATAATACATTATATCTGAAAAGATGCATTATAATTGCAAATAGATTATGAAATAACATGTGTGCTATGTATAATCATAACTATAATTTGAGTATGAATAAAATACACCAACTGCATACACCATTGGCTAAAAGGAACGTATAAACGGTCATTTATTCCATTGGCAGACTATTTTGCAGGTTAGTGTGTGCATAGGTGTAAAAATACAAAGATTTTCTATAAACATATATATATAATAAATATTTTTATCCATTTCTCAGTTAATATAGGCAATGTATTTTGGTGCATTTAAACAAACAGATGTATTAAGCAGATATATTTTTTAAAATAATATTTTAGTCACCAATCATATTTAAACATTGAAAGATAATATAATTAAATTCAAGCAAAAGTTTGCAAAAGAAAATTGCACCTACAAAATTTCTACTTAATTTTTCCATTTTTTGCTTCTCTTGATCTTCCTCATTTTTAAATTTGTATTTAATATTTTTCTATAACATCTAAATTTGGGTGTACTAGTTTTTGACCATTATCGTACATTATTTTGTTAGATAAGAATAAAAAAATTATGTAAATAAAGAATAAAAAAATAAAAGGCCTAGCATAATGATTGGCCATTTTTTAAAAATATAAATACTTTTTAAATTCCCTGTGAAATTAAAATAAAAAAATGTAGGCGTTATTAAAACATGTTAATTTTAAGGTTATCTATAAGCTCCAAAACAGTGAAAAAACACACATTGAGAAGATATAAACATTCAGAAGCTTTAGGATTTGCCACTTCCCGCAAAATGAAACAAGTTATTTGATGTCAACTCATACTTCAGATTCTCATCACATCTGCTGACCAATCAAATGCTCTTCTAGTATTTGATATGTCCCACCCCATTCAAGATGCTGATGCTGAAATTTGTCATTGTCTTCCTGTTTCAGAATAAAAATGCACATTTCAAAGCATTGCACATTACCGACTCAGTGTTTAAAGAGTAGATAGGACTGCTCAATAGGAGTATTGTTGTATGTGATGCCTGTTATCATAAATTCCCATAATTGATCATCATTTATTAACGATCATTGACAACTCATCAACTTTAATAACCATGAAATGTGTCTACTTCAGTGGCACACTGTCAGGAGGTGAGTAAATTATCTGTAACTTTTTATTCTGGAAGTGAACTAATCATTTAAAGGGCACCTATTATTCTCTTTTTATATTTTGGTGTCCCAGAATGTGTCTGTGAAGTTTCAGCTCAAAATAACCTACATATCTTTATGTATTATTTCTTTTGTTTTACATATTGAAAATGTCAGTTGTTGTGTCAGATAAAACAAATGAGCTGTTTCTGTGTATGTGCCTTAAATGCTAATGAGTTGGTTCTCTGTGCCTTGTATTGGAAATAAAGTAGTGTTTGGACATGTCCACTACTGATCCAAATGACAGGCAATCACCCAGACACTGATGAAGGAGAGATCCAGTCTGAAATAGCAATATTAAAGAGACCTATTATGTGCCTTTTTACAAGATGTAAAATAAGTCTCTAATGTTCCTGGAGTGTGTATACAAAGTTTTAGCTGAAAATACCACAATATCTTTTTTATAACTCTTTTAAACGGCCCCTTTTAGGCTTTTATCCTAGTTGTCCCATTTTGGTGACTGTTGCTTTAAAGATCCTGTGACTTTAAAATAATTTTGTTAGATGAGAGTGTTGTTGTTTTTAAGAATATCTGTAAGATAGTGTGCTCCAAAATTGTGTTTAGTACTGATAAACTGATATAATCACCCAAAGCTTGCAGTTTGTCCGCCCCCCTCAAGACGCTTCCCATTTGCTTTTCATTGATGCACTTGAGCTCAGCCACACTCACTGGCAGAGCTGTGATATGTGATATTGATATACATATGAAATTGGCTGTTTTTTAAAAGGGAAAGAGCTAATCTAATGAGCTAAATACAACACTGCAACATAAAAGAGAGAGATCAACTTAGAATGTCACTCACCAATTTTTAATATTTTGTCAGCTGTAGTTTGAAAATACGCCGATCTTTTCTCCTCTAAGGGCTTATTATGCAGTCTCTGTCGCCATCTTGTGGATGAACAACGTCAACCGTCTGATGCAGACATGCTGTATCTCAGAAATTATGAATAAAATGATAAATAAACTGCATAGCTGCAATCTAAACAACTACATTATGTTGTCCAACAGCTGAAATATTTGTCAAACTGTAGTGAGTTTATTGATCTGCATGTGGGTGGAGTAATGAATATCACACGGCTATCAGCCAATCAGATTCGAGAACCAGACAGAACTGTTGTAAATCAATAAATAATTTGATCAGTGTTTCCATTTCCCATAAAGGATTGCGCTGATAGTGAGTGAGTCTCTCTTAAACTTTAAGTCCCCATTAAATCAAAATTAACCACACGATTTTGCTCGCTCACATTGCTAGTTTTGCGGTGAAAAATTCATTCGTGCACGTCATCAAGAAAAAAAAATTGTTTGCCCTTCTAATCTTTAATTGAAATCTGAAAATGCACTTCCTATTTTTTTCAGTTAAATTGTCAGATTATGTATATCTTAGAAATGTGGCATGGCTAACATATTTAACCACGCTGCTCCAGCTGGCAGTTTTGAAACTAAAGAGAATGTGAGGAGGGAGAGTCTGTTAGGTTGTAATAACTTCCACACACTGAGGAAGGCATTGTGCCGAAACGTTTGGTTTTATATCACCCGAAGAATGGAAAATAAAAACTGTATGAAGCAATTATTTGATGAGTGCAAATCATGACCTTTTGAACAATAATATTGACAAGATAAACTCACCAAAACAGTTTTTTTAAACCGAGCACAAAGGGCAAATTCATTACTCTACGCATGTAATAACTTTTCTAAAACACTTTTCCC